>BMAW01037083.1:0-22496 GCA_019974015.1 Nephila pilipes
TATTTTTCTATTTTTTTTTCTGTAATTAATAACAGATTATTATAATTATAGTTATAATTAAGATATATGTAATAACTCTCTAATGTACTGCTAAAATTGTGAAAAAATTACGAATCATTAAAATGTCGTATAATTAATTATTTAACACAGATGCCTGATTTAAGAAAAATACAACATATTTTGAAAACTCTAGATTCTTCTAGAATAGTGTAGTTAGATATTCACAAAAATTGTGTTCTCTACCTACTGATGTACAATGGGAAGAATATAACATTCTGACAGTATTATTTCGCATTACAGACTAGAAAATTCTAAATACTTCTGAATAATATAAGTGCACCAAAATGTATAATAAAGAGTTAAAAAAAATTTTTTTTTGATGCATTTTACTATTTATTCCATATTTCTTTAGTACTGTTTACGAAGCTTACGTATTCTCGGAGGGAAATATTTTAAGGGATTTAACAGAAAAATGAAATGCAATGAAATTTATTTGATAGGGATTTCTGTCTAAATAGAATGTATAATATCAAAAATGCATACATAGATATCATAAATTTATTGATGCTAATTAGAATGAATTTTCAGTTCTATGTAAAAAGTAAAACAAATCATATTTCTGCAATTAAAGAATTTTTTTAAAAAAAATTGTAATTTAAAACATCTAAGTGGACTTAAGTTCCCAAAAATAATCAGTATTTTGGAAAAAATGTTTTTTCCTTAATTTAGTCACATGACTTTTCTAAAGATATGCAGGAAATTTCATAGCGTTTTTGAACACAATTTCTAGTAAATTATTTGAACTTCCTTTAAAAGTGCGCCAAATCATTTTATTAAATTTCAAAATTTTAAGCTGCTTTCACTAAGTGTTTTATATTTTTTATGACAGTCACGTATTTAAATTGCTAAGGCTTTTTTTGCAATCAGTACAAACATTTGAAATTCTTTCGAATTGTTTTGTATAATATGTTTTATAGTTCTGTGAATGGAATAAGAATTTATTTATATATATATATATATATATATATATATATATATATATATATAACTATATATTATATAACTCTATTGAATGTAAGTCATGGAAATAATAAAGTCGAGACGTATTGAATTTTCACGGAACTTTAATTTTAAGCAAAGTGGAAGACCATTTCCTCTCCACCTTTTGATTCAAGCTATTGCATCATAAGACAGCAAGAAGATAGCAGAGAGCGCTTCTCACTGTGTTTGTGTTTATACATGAGGGAAATTTCATTTGAAACTTCAGAGTCTCGTAGTATGGATAAAGGGGTTCCGGGGAAATATCATAATAGATAGGGAATTTGCAGACATTGTTTTGACAGATTTATAATTGGTTTAATCGGATTTAACCAGATTTAAGCGCTTGTGATGTAATAAATAGAATGATACTTTCGAAGGGGATCAGGAAATATGAATGAACATTATCTTTTAAAGGAGAGAATGGGTAAATTTAGTAAATTAAGTTAGATCATTACATATATATATATGAAGTAATCCACAAGGATATAGCTATCTTTTTAACTGTTTTTCGTACTGTTTGATGGAAAAGAAATGTTAAATTATAAAAAAAAAATTAGTGAAACAAAACCTATGAACATAACTCAGAGAACTACAATAAAGAAATGAAGAAACAAAACTGTTTAAAACTAATGAAATTTGAAGAAGCAATAGTAATTTTAAAATAATGAAATATTTGTTAAATTTTAAAATAACTATTTGTGGGAAAATAGAAATTTTTGTGAATGCATATTTTATTTGAGCTGAAATATAGCGAATATAAACGTTTTTATAAAATTACCAAATTAAAAAAAAAATTAATCACAAAAAATACAGAGCCCTATGAACTTAAAAAAAATCATGGAAGGTAAAAGGAAAAAGTACATCACAATGCTGTCTAGAGCTTAATACCTGCTTTAGAAGCAGAATAATAAAAATTTCGAGGCCACATACATTTAATTGTAATTACAACGAATGTCCACTACATTGAAATAGGTAGGCGTCTAATTTGAATTCAGTAAAACGCCAATCAACAACCTACGCCCTTTTCGAAATAAATCACTTTAATAGGGTGTGTTTTGTGATATATAATTAAGGGGCAATACGTACCTTAATTGTTCCCAGTGGTTCTGAAACAACTCACTTTTCATGGTGAAATACAGATGTTTATGCTGTATTTTAGTCTTATTTTTTATGACTCATGATTTGGCGAGTAGTTCATTCGTAAGTAAATTATCAGGTGTAATTGTTCAAACATTTATGATTTCGAATTTAGAAAAAAATGCACGTAAGGCTGGCGTTTTTCAATTCCTCGAAATAAATAATCAAAATAATATTAAATGTCACTCAAAGATTATGCTTGCACTTCGATTTACATTTATAGTTTCTTTGTTAAAGAAATATAGTTTTTTAACAAAAAAGTTTAAAAACTCAAGTGAGTAATTTACTATTATTCTTATTGAAAATTCTTATATTGAAGTTTTTAAAAATTTAATGTATTGTATTCAAATTATTGAAAATCGAAATTCTGAAACCCAGTTACAAGAATAAGTCAAAAATAAAATGTTTTTAATTGTTTTTCAATGTTATGAAATAACTTTTACAACAAAAGATATGCATTTTCTATATTTAAAAAATATATAATATTAAGAATTTTTTCCTTGCAATCGAGTTGAAGCTCACTCAATTAAAAAATTTTAAAATTATCGTATAGAAAAATGTTAGTCGCTAAATGTTTGAGACAATCATTTAACATTGTAGATTCATTTTTAGAAAAGAACAGAAATCTTGAAGTGATTCCCTCTCATATGATATTTACCCTAACTGGAACATTCGTCAATTTTTCTGAAGATAATATCAGTACTAAACACAAAGGGTTTGTGGTAGAAACATTTATCTTTTCATTTCTTGTAAATCATATATTTAGGATGTTATCATATTTCGAAATTTTGCTTTTTTACTTCATTGTATAATAGTTGTGGACTATAGGAAATTATTTTATAATGTTCGAAAAATAATTATCTCGTCTATTTTTCTTTATTCTCCGCATAACACAAGTTCCTTTTCATTAATCGATGTTTTAAAATACTTTATATTTTCCGTTTCCATCAATGTTTTCATTATTAATAATAAATGTTTGCCCTTATCAAATATCCTTAAATTCGAATGACTGAATTTGAATCTATCCGAAAATTAAATGAAAAATAATATGGAATACTCATCGATAATACCTCAGTCTCTGTAAGTAACGAATTAAAATAAAAACCACAAAAACTTCAAATATTGACGAAAAAATCTTTCGTAATACAAAATTTGAACAGTGGAATTTTCGCGATCTCACTATTTTCCCGCCATCTTCAAACTTTACAACCCAATCGTTATCTATGAAGAATTAACTAGTGAAAGAATTGCTTTCTGAGAATTTGAAAATGCGACAGTAATAATGTAGAATAATTATTATTAAAAACAATTTAATTCTGATAATTGAACAAACTGATGTGGTCAGTTTTTCCACTATAATTCAGAAGGGAAATAATATTTTGATAGTATTTACGTGATTGTTAATTACTTCCTAGATTTGGAGTACCTTTGGTGCCGCTATAAATTCTTGGCACTTTTAGATTGCGAATTAAATATCCTTCACTTATGCTTTCTACGGCTTCGAATTATCCACTAGTATTGAGTTTTCGCTGGAATTTTTAGATCAGATATTGCCCATAGCAGTCGGTTGCTTACAATACTTTAAATTCTTGCTCCTCTTTGAAAGAGAAACCATTGTGTATCGTCTAGGTATACACAACGGTGTAAGAATAAACGCTGGTATTCAAACAACTCGTCAAACTTCTATTTTCGTATTTTGTCAAGACGTTGTTTGGTTTAAATTGTTTTTTTTTTGTATTGTCCTATTTCGAGGCACAACATCAATCATTTTTGTAATACTGAAAGTGGTTCTCATGGTATTTGAAAATCGTGTACCAACACCACACACACACACACACACAGAGAGAGAGAGAGAGAGAGAGAATATATATATATATATATATATATATATATATATATATGTATATATATGTGTGTGTGTGTTAAATAAACATTCAGTTTATTTATTATGCCTTTTCAAGCTTGGAAAATCATTTGTTTTTTAATGCTTTTCCTTTAAAACTTGTCCATTTAATACATGATTCCAAATTTTGATAAACCTATAAGGTCACTGTATAAATTTTAATTTACAATTTTAATAAGTCTTTCTGCGTACATTTCTAAGAAAGACATATTTTTTTTTATTATTCAAGTGAAAATACTTTTTTGTTGTAGCAAAAACATTAATGACTTGTCAAAATATTGGCAAATGCTTACATAAGTGGTAACACTTGATCATGTGTTTTAAAAATTGAAATGATTTTAAGGAATCTGATTTTGGCTAATTCCATGGTATTTAAAAAAAATATTGATTAAAAATTACGTAAAAAATAATTGCTTGCAATTGACAAACAATTTATTTTGTTTCATGTACTTAATATGGCATAGGAATATGTTCATATATATTAATTCTGGCACTTTTTAAATTTTCTTTAATAAAATAGTGAATACGAAGGCGAGTTAAGGCTATAATAAGTTGATTTCGATAAGACATACTACAACATTAACATAATTGCAATTTGTTAAGATATCAGAAGGCATGAAACTGCCATAGAATCATAATTAATAAGTGTTTAATTATGTAAATGAATTTAACAATATTTTTAAATCTGATTTTCAGTAAGTAGTGTAATAAAAATTATATTGTAAGGAATTCAGTTTTCATTAATGTTTTATTCACAGCATTGATGTTATATTCTTACTAAAGGACACATTTTGTTAATTAAGATTCTTTTAAATTTTAAAATATATAATTAAATTTCTGTGTATTTCGATGTAACCTTATGACGTGATCTCTATCGTCATTTTCCATTCAACCAATTGTGGGGACATTTCTGTTTCAATTAATTAAAATGAAACCTCACTCAATAATTAAGTGAAACATGATTTAAGTTGATTCGATTGAAATTATGAAACAGAATGGATGGATTCTTAATTTATATTTATAAGTAGCAAAGAACTGAATAAGAAGGGTGGAAGCTAAGTAGTTTGTGAGAAAGAAAGTAAATGGTAGTGATCCAAGTGAGACATAAGAAATAACTGTACGTATCCGAAGGAGTTGAGTGATTTCAACCCTGTGAAGGGGGAAACCTGTAGTTGAGCTTGGAGGGTAAGCGGCTGTTATGAGCTCTAGTGTATTGGATCCGGTTGCTTTGTGTTGCTTCTTTACCAACCAAACCAAAATAGATATCTCACTCAGGATAGTTATAAAGGCGTTTTAATTTCAAGCGTTGTTGTTTTGAGAGAGCCACTGCATATTCCCCCTCCAGTATCATCTAGATGATAAGGTTGCTTTTCTAGCGCCATTACTGCAATTGATATACATCCTCTCCCTGCTGTATTGAATTTGGTTCTTGAGCAGATTTCATTTATCGTCATCGGCTGGCTTCAGTTGATTGTTGCATCTTTTTGGCAGGTGCGCCGTAGCTGGGAAGTCACTTGTGATTTTTGTGCAGCGGTCTTAATTAGACACACAAAGGCAAGTGTTTTTTGCGTTGGAGGGGCATATACAATCAGTAGTTCTAGGCTGAGCAGTCAACTAATGTTCAAGTCCGGAGTCACCACTTCGGCTGCTGGGGGTTGTTGTTCCCTTGGAGATGGAGAGATATGATTAACTTTGGAGGGCTGGTGGCTGTTTCAAACTGCAGTCCATAGGGACCAGTCGCTTTTTGTTGCACCCTTATCAACCAGACCAATAGAGATGTCTTGTTTAAGATATTTATTGAGGCGTTTTATCTTCAAGCGTTGTTGTTGAAGAGTGACACCACAGAGTATTAGGAACAACAATGTGATCCTAGAAGAGATAAGAAAAGGATTCACGACCCGAACCCTCTCATAAACATTGGTGAAAGTCTCCAATCGGTTTCATCTGATAAGTGAACTTAATTTTCAGTAGATAGTAGTTCAGACGCGATTAAACTGTAACCACAGAGAAACAAATATTTATATTGGTCTTTAAATACTCAGCAAAGTGAATAATAAATTAGTTTGCATAGTAATTGGACGTTCTTTCTTTTCATAAGGCTATTTGTAACTCTTTTTAAATTAATATTTGTAGCGGTGTATAAGATTAACAATATTTGGTGATACAGTGAACACTTCGAGGTGTGGCTGTTAAATAAGGAGACTGACGCTGTTACAGAAGTACACATGCGCCAAACACCTGCGTCTGGCAGCAGTTTAACGTGAAGCCCTCTCTTTCGAATGCAGTGCCTCTCGCTTCTGCAAAGACAAATCCGTATACCGGTTGCCTTCGTTCGCATTACAGTTATCTTTTTTGTTCCGCCGGAAAAATGATAATAGTAAAGCAAAGAATTGCTGTGAAATTTCACATGAAACTTGGAAAAACCGCTTCTGAAATATATAATTTATTAAAAGAAGTGTATGGAAATAAATGCTTATCGCGTACATATGTTTTTGATGAGTCGAAGCGTTTTCAAGATAGGTGTAAAGACGTTGAAAAGGATTCATCCACGAGTCGCCCTGACGATAATATCGAAGAAATGGGTTTTGTGTTTGAATTTGACTTTCGGTTCAATATTTATGCGATTGCTGAGACTGTAGAAATTGACAAAGCCTTCGTACCGCGAATTTTTCCACCAAGACTATACACCAGCTCATTCCGCATTGTCTCTCAAGAGGTTTCTAGCCAAGTACAGCATCCCAGTGTTAAACCATCCGCTTTATTCACATGATCTGGAGTCATGCGACTTCAGTCTGTTTCCTACGGTGAGATCTGCAGTAAAAGGAACAAGATTTGAATCCGTTGAAGGGGAAAGCTATGAAAGAGAAATGGCGATCATCCTGAAGGAACTGACAGAACAAGACTTCAAGCACTGTTTCGAACAATGGAAGACTCACATGGAGCGCTGTAGGAATAGAGGTGTGGTGATAATAAGTAAATATGTATGACATAATAATAAAATGTTTTATAGCATCAGTCTTATTATATAATAGCCACTCACAGTTTATTAATTAGATTTAGAAAAATATCATGCAATTATTAGAAAAATATTGTTTTTTTTCCTTCCGAACAATAGGAACAGAGATTTATGTAACGAAAAGTGTACTGGTAACTCAATGAATGTTTGTCACGTGATACAAATTACTCTAATTTGATGTAACCAATATCCTACTGCTATTGAATGGGATTAGATTCTGCAAAAAGAAACAAACATTTTGTAATTACGTGCATATTAGAATATATTACATGAAAAAGTATTCTCAATGCAGTTTCATAGTAAATCTAATTCAAAGTAATAAATTTTAAGTAAATGAAATTCAAGGAATAGAGTTTCCAATACAATCCAAAGAAATGTGTTCTCAATACAGTTTCATAGTAAATCTAATTCTAAGTAATAAATTCTAAGTAAATGAAACCCAAGGAATAGAGTTTCCAATATAATTCAAGGAAATATGTTCTCAATACCGTTTAATAGGACATCTAAGTAAATGAAATTCAAGTGCGCACAGAGAAAAAAAAATACAACACAAACCATCATATTATAAAATATCTTCAGACAGTATTTAGGTATACAGATCTAATTGTGTTTGTGATCGAACATTCCGCATACTTGATTGTTTTTTCTAAAAGATATAGTTGCATAATATAAATAGCAGGCGTACACGCAAGACACTTTCATTTCATTTTTACTGCTGTTTTGTTATACTTGTACCAACTTTATCTTTTCATTACATTAACAGAATTTTTTTCAAATAAGATTACATGAAAAGCATTCAAAAGAAAATAGGGGGAAAATATTGCATTCAAAGGAATTTTTATTATTATCACCATTATAAAAATTGTTTTCTTCCATTTGAATCAATAGAAAAGCTTTTGAAGTAAATTAGGATAAAAACGAGACCATCAGTAATGGGCATTTTTGTTCTGAATAAACTAGACCGAATATTAAAAAAAATTAGAAAATCTTTTCATTAATTAAGGAATAGCCTGCTTACTTTTTGTGCATCTTTTTCAATTTTAATAACCATACATTGAATGTATAAAATTTCTTTCACATTCAAGTAGTACATTAGAATATAAGGATTGTGTTTGAAAAAATTCCAAGAGAAAACATTTTATGGATGTAAAATGTTTTGGAATTCATTTGTGGAAAGAGAAATGCTTTTATTATTCCTTTCAATAAAATATTTCAATGGTTGAATGATTTTTCTCACTTTTAATTTAAAAATTGTAAAAGATATAAAATAATATTGCTTCATACATTTAAAACTAAAGAAATAAATATAATTGAGGAGTAAGGGATGGTTAAAAACCTTAAATAAACATTATTCTCATCAAACTAATGAGAAAAAAAAACATCTAATAAGTAAGAATGTATTTAAAATAAATGTATTAAGAGCCTGGGTAACTATTAAAAACAGTTTTCCACCCTTGACGTTTTGAAAAAATGTATTATTGTATTTAATCTAAATGTTGAAGAGGCTTTTTAAATACAAAAATATTCTTCAGAGTAATTTGTTATAACATGATCGTGAATAAATGAGAAGGAGAAGATTAAATTACAGAAACGTAGTTGGTTTTAATTACATTTTAATGCATTAATAGTTTCATTAATATCTTACTTTTTAATCAAAATATTTCTGACGTATTTTACTTATAAATACGAAGTGAAACAAATTTTAAATATGCTAGTTTTTGCAAGAAAAATGGGAATGGTATATACTAATAAGATATATTTATATTGTATTGGGAAATAAATCGTACAGTCATCAACTGTAGTTTTTTTTTGAAGTCATCAACTGCAGTTTGGTGTTACAATTTATACCGTGGTGGAATACACTTGTCTCTTGGTAGAAACTTTCGTTTACGGCATAGGGGAAAAGTGCATTTAAACTAGCTTAAGGTACTAACTATTAATCGTTATTTTGAGACCCATCAATATATATTTAATTATATATTAGGATAAATAGTAGGATAAATACCCAATAAATTTTATGAAGTTCTTACTTATCCTGAGGACTTATGTTGCTGTTATAGCCTTACAACTGTGGCCGCAATAACCTAGTGGTAATGACCACGAACTCACAATCAGGATTGTTACCGTCGAGTCATGGGTTCCTCACCAAGTACTATTGAAGACCCGCCATGTAGCGAGGTTGATGCACAAGAAATATACCGATGTCCCAAGTCCTCCCATTGGCGTGATGTAGAAGTTTAGAGAGGGAAGTAACATCTCAGGCGTGGTTTCGTCTCTTCATCGAGGTTCAGAATTATTAGGAAATTATGTTATTTGTTATGTTATTAATTAACTATGTTGCCAACAGCCCTCGTGTGGCTTCTAAGTAAGACATTAATACACAATCAATAAATAGCCCAGCAATTATCCTTGAGCCAATTTTAGAAGCGCATATTTTACGTTTGACATTCTGCGAAAATACGCTTTCAACATTTCAATGCCTTTGAAAAGAAAACTAACTGATCTATATAAAATGCACTGATTCTTTTAACTGTAATCCACTCTAAACCGTATTTTTCTTTAAATCTGAGTATTTTCCTCTATATTCATGACATATATATATTGAAATACATTATACAAGGCCTGGCTATCCCACGGCCCTCGAGCCGTATGGACCTCGTCTGGTGTCAATCTGCGACTCACAGATCTAAGCTCATCTGAAAGATTAATTGTGAACAATGTCGGTCCGGGGTATCCAAAATCAGGGTTATCCGGAGAACAATATAATCTGAAATAAAAGGAAACATACTTACAGAAAATCGTTTTTATATTCAGCTACTCAAATGGGAATCATAATTACAGATCTTAATTTATTTAAGTAGGCTTGAATGTTTCAAGTACTATCATCATCAAACTTAAACAAGCAGCACGTCTTTTCAGAGCAATGAAAATATTTAAAATTCTTCTGTACATTATGTGTCTAGTAAATTATAAGAATTTTCTTTGACGAAAAAATGTATTGTAATTTTATAAAGAATTTTAGTGTATTAAAACGTAGATTAGATATCATAAATCATTTAATGATTCAACTATCTTGAAAAAACAAACAAATGATTTTTTAAATTCTTTACGGCGAAATATGCAAACCCTTTCCAATAAATGAACCAAATAACATTTTTATGAAAATAATTAAAACGCCTCCACTCTTTTTCTAAGTATTTTCTATTCTAAAATGATGTCCGTAGTTTCTCTTGTTTCAAATATTCAATTAAAGTGAAAGTGGTTTTCATAGTTGTTTTAATATGAAATTCTAGATACTCCTTTGTTGAGATTTTACTTTTTAGTAATGTGTGGGTTCACCAAAAACTCGTTAAAAATACGTCTCTTAAGAAAATAAAGATCAAAATCTTTATTTAGGTGCTTGTTTCATAGTTTTTGAATAAATGTAAATAATTGATTATCCTCACCTTGCCATCTTTTATTTTTGTTTATTTTACACTCTTTCTCAGTAATTGATTAATGACATTGTTGTGACAAGGAAATTACGATACTTGTGCTGTTTTTAGAAAAAAAAAATAGAGAAAAGCCTCCGATTACTTATACCGTTAGAAACACAATTATAAAGCAAATTATAGCTATATAAAATTTATGTTACGTTTCGTACGTTACACGAGTGTCCGTTTATAATAATGTATAAATAGTTATTAAAATGTGCGGAATCTTAATTAACAAATATGACAGCATAAGAGTGCTTCTAAACTCTAACCAATTATTTTCTTACTTATTGTAACGCTATATATTCCTAAATAATAAAATTACTTAAGTAATTGCTTACATTTATTGAAAGTATATGCTTGACATTGTAATAGTTATTGTCTTATTGTTATTAATTAACATAGCGATCAGTCCAATGATTAAGTCTGTTACTTCATTTACTAATAATAGAGTATACCCATTTACTTAAATATGTGTAATTATTAGTTCACCTGAAAATATTAATTCATCTAAACTTAATTTCAACATATATGTAATATCATATACTTCTCTAATGACTTCGTTAGTTTGGTGATAGAATACTACTGATTGAGGTAAAGGTTTTGAATTAATATCACTCCTAATTTTGAATGTAACTATGCAAAGATATTAGTTATAGTTATAAAGTAGTTTGCAAAGTTAATTGAATTAATTCATATAGTTCATTTAAATATTTAAAAACTTTATAATTTATATCTTTAGGGCTTATAATTTTTAAAGATGCACCCATCTGAAACCAGACATTCTCTGTATAGAGCTCGTATCGATTCGTAAAGGATTAATGTGTGTGACGACAGATGTTATGGTATGCGTCCCTATTACGCATGTGTTTATTTTGATTAAGTCACTTGCGGTAAGAAGTAAAGGGAGGTTCGGATGATTATGATAGGTTATTTGGATTAGAATTGTTTGAACATCCTGTTTCATTTGGAGTACAATTGTTCGAACTTCCAGGTTAGTTCAAAAATTTGTAATCCAAATGAAACAGGCCATTAAAATCAAGCGCATAAACAAGTTCAGCAAAGGGATGGTGTTTCTCATAGGGTAAGATGTCGAAGTGTTTGGACGGGAAGTCTCAGAACATCTTCCATACAGCTTTCTCATTTCCTCGTGTGACCCTCTCACTTTTCGCTCCTAAAAACAAACATTGAAGTGTCAATGGTTCACCAGTAACGAGAAAGTACAGAACACAGTGGAGAGCAAAATCTATTAGTAAGTCCGAAGTTTTGATATTTAGCTCACTAGTCTACTAATATTTCCCCCATTTTTGACCCTATATTTACTATTTAATTTTAAGAAAGTAATATTTTAGAAAATTTAAAAAAAAGTTGAGAGAAGAAATGCAATTAAAAGGAAAATAAACCAAATTAATTCTCAGTGGCTTATTTCTTACAGTTCGCTTTTTTTACTTCTGAGAATTTGATGAAATCATTATAACCTATTGAGAGCAATCTGTGACTTATTGAGACAAATCTAATGTGTTATACATTGTTTAACAAATCTAAATCTTAGCTTTTTAATTGCCTATAACATGTCCGTATCTATTGAAGGGAAACGGAAAAGCCAAGAAGCTAGTACTTAAACATTCGAACACTAATAGTCTTACTGATGATCATGCTTACATAAAATGACGCTTGACTTGCGCATCTCTTTTTTCTATTACAAATATATATTCATACTAGATTTCATTAAAATTTGGGCATTAGTTTTTCTGAAATTCGACATAAAGTTAATTTTTTTTAAAATATTGCATACAAGCGTACATTATAAATACGAGGGATAGTCCGGAAATACGTTTCGTCATTTTTTTTAAAATAGCACATGGTACACCAGATAAAACAAACCATTAGAATCAACACCTGTTCTTAATTCAACGATGGAAGTAGCATCTTTGGAGGAAGAATGATGCATGTGCAGAGCAAAGAAGAAAAGAGGGTAGCAACAGACCAGCGTGCCCGAGACGTAACTAATAACATGGTCGGTAATGAAAGTGCGTACTATTATCAAGTAGGAATGAGATCGTGGGACTAGTTATCCACGAACCCTTACATATTGTTTTTGGTGAACATGTAATGTCTCGTCAAATGGTTGAACACTGGTGTTGTATGTTCAATGAAGGAAGGCAGAGTGAAGAGGATGAAAATCCATTAGGGTGTTCCCATGTATCCACGTTTGAAAATAACATTTCTAGAGTACGGGACATGGTTTTAGGGGACAGGCCCATAATGGTGTCAGACGTGGAGTCAAACAACTACGTATTAGTCGTACTCAGGTCCATCAAAAACAATACTGATGTGGAGCAGCCTGTGCGATAGTTCTTTGGAACGCAGGGCACTCAGTTTCATCAGAATGGATTCTTCAAACTGATTGCGCCCTGTGACAAATTTCTAAATATCAATTGTGATGATGTCGAAAGATAGTGCAGGACAGGGTTTATTTTTAATGCGTTAAATTTTCTTGGAGAAAAAAAATGATGAAACTTTCTTGTGGAAAGTCCGTCGTATGTGAGGTGTTAAGAAAACTCAAGATGTCAAGTTGCGAATGATTTAAATATATGTTATTTGCTTAAAAACATATTGGAAGCATAACTGTTGCTCCTGAAATTATATATCACTAATTATTATTTCTAGGCCCTTCCCCAACTATTTAATGAATTATTTTCACAATGTATATTTCTAATTCCGAATCAAATTTCATTTTCTCAGATGAAAATGAATAATCTTTATATCCCGATTCAAAATATGAATGCTTAAATGATAATTAATGAATAATAGAATTTGTAGTATAATGCGAAATATTCGTTATAATCGCGCCAGATATGATTATTGAACAATAAAACACGGAAACCAAGATGTCTTTTCTTATGAAAATAAGGAATTTATGACGATATATAACGAAAAGTAAAAAATTAGTATTCACAATTACTTACAATGCTGAGATCTACCGAACATTTAACTAAAACAGTATCTTATGCATCAGTGATTTGCTTGAATGATTGCAGAATTAAGTGATAGTAATCATGAATATAAAGTCTTATGAAACGTATGCATATGATAATTATTTAGGAAAACAGATAGGAAATACAAAGTTAAAAAAACCTACTTACTACTATTCGCTATAAAAAACTTTTCCTTCATTATTAATTTCAAACTTAAATTCATTCATTAATATATAATCGACAAATGTTTTCAGTTTCACGAAAATGCCTCATTATGAAACATTATTTGAATTTAAATTAATTCCCAGCGCGATTAAACTATACAATATTTTTTGTACAATTTGTAACATTCTCTGATTATTATCTGATTAACATTCCATTTCTAATCTTGTGTAGTTAATCAAGAAAAAACACAGTCATTGATTTCAAGCACGATGTTAACTAGTTTATTATTCACTTTGTTGAACATATTTAAAGGTCAATAGTTAATAATACTTTCTCTCTAATTAAACTCCCTAAGATCATTCGAACTAACTCTTAGAATTTCATTTTAAATCAACTCTTAGAAACTCCCTGGGATCAAGTTAGTAGAATAACTGGAATTGAAGATTCGATTCTTGAACACCTTTTCGATCTTTTCTATGATTCCTCCGATTGTTTTATAAACTAAGAACAACGGGAAACGATTCTTTGTTTGAATCACTATAAATTATCACTATTAATTCTCTAACTCCCGGTTACTCATTTAATCTCTGCTGATAAATATAATTTATCCAATCTATTCACTACGCGTTATGATTTCAATTTAAGTGATGCAAATCGTGTTTGTTTCATTGGAAGAGATTTCTTCTTAAATAATTTGAATAGAAAAGTCCCCAAGGTTAGTGAAGGGAAAATCACGATACAGCTTAATGTTACAAATTTGAGACATTTAAGGTAAACTGAAACTTCTATTATAAGTTGTAAATTACAAACCATCGCAATTTTGATTTTAGAATTTTTTTTTACTTGTCTAGTATGTGTCTACGATACAGAAAGATAAGGCTTAACTAAATCTGTAATGGATTTGTATCTTACATTTTAATACTTTTGCTTGGCTCAAGACCATTGAACTAAAAGATTCGGATTGACATTTGAATGTTTGGTATATATGACTATTTCTAAGATCTTCTCACGACAGCGAGAGGTTGGGCGGATACATGTGCAACTAATTATGTTGGTTTAAAACCCCATGCGAAAAATATCCCTAAGCTTTGGGAGGGAACAATAAACATCCAAAAATGTTCAACGTATAAAAATGCAACAATTTAATGAACATATTATACTTATGTGCTTAGTTAAAATTTTCCAGTCCTATGAAATCCCATCAGGTGTTGCTTATCTCTATTTACATAGTTTTTTTTATCTATTATATTACATATCCTGGATTCCCATATTCTATTTCCTGGGATACTAATCACTAGCTAGCGTCCAGACCAAGTGGCTAACCCGATGCTGAGCTTCCAGTTAACTTATCAAACAAGCTTGGTATTCACTAATCGATCCCGAAGGGATGAAACATAGGGTTGATATATGGCCAGCCAAAACCACTGAGAGTCGAACCCGGATTGGCAGGCCTCGCAGTCTGACACACTAACCATTATACTACAGCTGACATCATATTTATGAGTTACATATATATATATTTTCGCTAACTAGTATAAATTATGTTCTGTACACACACACACACACTACACACACACACACACACACACACACACACACACACACACACACACACACACGCAACACACAACTATTACATACTAGAAAAAATTCTCGAGTTGTAAGTGAGTCACTGACGAATGCTAAAATTAAACAAACTATCTTTCAAATACATATTTACCATTTCAAACCTATCTTGGAAAATTTGTTTTATACCATTGATGGACTGTTGCTTATTCGAAAATTTCGCTTTTGCTACTAAAGCTGCGAATTATAATTGCAATTATTCTAATTATTAAACATTTTCAGGATAATTTTCTAAAAAAAATTATATTTAAAAATTAAATGTATTTTATTAATGAATTTTTCTTCCTAACTATGGTAACTATAACTCTATACTAATATTTTTTAACCAACGATTATGTAAGCATAAACTAATAACTAGAATAAATTGTATTTATATATTTCAATAATAATTTTTCATCAATAAAGTGAAACACGTTATAGTGAGGATGAATCTCGAGTTAGGCTCCAAACATACCAAGAAAAGTTCTAAATCAGATATCCTATGGCACTACTGAATTTTCAAAAGACAGGTTCTCTAATGGTTGGTTACGCAGAAAACTTAATCTTCCAGTTACTGTGGGAATTTATGCAGTGTGTTGCCCTTGCGAAAATATTTTATATTTTGCACAGTGCTTGGAAAAATTATTCGAGCATAAAATGATTTAATATAACCGTCTAGTATGCCACAGAGAAATGACGGTCCCACACTACCTTAATCTATTTCTGGAATGCGAGCAATATCTTTGCATAACATATATGTTAGGAGCGATAATGCATAAGATCAGGTCACTAAGGAATTTTCTTTCTCTAAAGTCTTATGTAATATATATATATATATATATATATATATATAATATATATATATATATATATACGTGTATTAAATAGATCTTTATAATACTCCATATTTTGAATGATGTTTATATATTCAATGGATTGACCATACATTTACAAAAATGTTATCTGATATATTTTTTATTGTAATTTGAAGATAGATTTATCATCTCTTCTCAAAACAATCTGATTTTGTTTTAATATGCTTTAAAATTACCACTCTGCTTGCTTTGTTTCAGAAGGAATAAGGCGTGTTGAATATGTATTTTCAATATTATAAGGTACATTTTAATGATAAATCTAACAAATCAGTCGCATAATTTAAACCTGTCAAATAGTAAACATTACAGGAATGAGACAAAGGAACTACAAGGATACTTTTAAATTCCTTTAAGCTCATGCAATATTAAATAGGTGCTTTAATGCATAAAAAATACTATATACAGGATGATACAAAGACTTAATGACAACTGAATAATTGGTGCGGTGAAAAGTAAAGAAATATATTTTATATGACTTCTTGACACACCTGAATGTTTTCCTACTTTGGGTGGTACTATTTTAACTTCGTTAGGGATATTACGATTCAAGATTTTTATCTTACTTTTGAGTTCTTTTAACACTGCAGAGAGATATTCTTTCGAATTTTTGTTAGGCGTCTTTAACTCCATTCGTTGTTGTTGAAAAAGTCGCCTACAGACTCCACACTTATCATTGTGATGATATGGGAATGTGATCAGGAACTTCGGAACGTGAGTTTCGTGAAAGGTGCTTTATTGGGCTATAACTGTGGCTATGCAAATTCCCATCTTTCATTGAATTTAGCACTGCGGATAGTCTTAGTAATTAATGGCCATTTCTAACTGATATGGCTGGTCAAATGACTCTTGCTCGTAGCTGATATGTGCGGTCGCGAAACGCAGCGTAGACTGAACTCCCTGACCAAGGGATCCGAAGGGGCGACGGGCCTACCAATCAAGCCGAAAGATATCTCTTCGGGCTAAGAGTAAGGCCTTTTAATCAGTGGCGCTGATGTAGAAGGAAGTCGCTACAGATATAGCACTAGATATGATTTATGAGTGGGAGTCTTAGCTGGTCACACAGAAACAAGTTTTTGTGCTAGGTGACTCTGCCTCCAGTATTTCTAGGGTATGCTGTCACCTAGAGTTCAAATCCTGGATTATTACATCGGCAGTTGAAGTTTTCTCCACTAATAGGGAACCATAAATGGCGGCGGCGATTGGAACCCTTGATCTATCGGTCCAGAGAAAACTCACCCGTTATTCTTTTTGCAGTTGTTGGTTAGCAACCAAACCAAGATCAATTCCTGTTTGTGGGGTTCAACTTCTATCATCGTTGTCGAATGAATGATACCTTAAAATTTCTAGCATATGTTCCATGGAGGTACAAATGTATTGAAAACGGATGTGAAGAAAATAAAATCTATTTGTTTACAATTTCCTTTGAAAGGGGTTTTACAAATATGCAAAGTCTTTTGGTGTCTATCTGTGCTCTACATATGCTTGATTATGTACCTGAAGTGAATCACAAAAAGGTTTATGAAAATACCTCAAATATTTATCATAAACGTGTGAACGTACAACCGTAAATGTTATTTGATAGACGATACTCTCAATAAAAATGCTTTTATTTTTATTAATTAACACCATCAAATATTACTATGATAAGTAATTAATAAATGAACGATAAATTGTCACGTTGCTGAAAAGCATTGGTAAGAGATGTAGCAAATCTAAAAAGAATATTAAACTGTAAGTTATTTTTCTAGTTTTGAGTCAACGAATCTCTTGTACCCATACATTTCTTTACAAAATAAATTTTTGTAGGGCCCTCTACCTTACTTTACAGTTTTTCCAATAAATTATGTGTCAACAAATATAAAAAACACAAATTCCTATTTTATTTAAAATCTATTACTATTAGAAAGCATTATAATATTGATACATATTAGGTTAAAAAGGTTAGTATAAATTACAAGTAATTATAATTACTTAGAAAATATCGAATTATAGTAACTGTTATTTTTTCTAATAAGTAACATTATAGAACTTTCTTAAGACGATACATGGATTGCAATAACCATAAAAATACCTTTATTTCAAGCCAAGTTAAAAACAACTTTTCGAATTTCTGTTTGTGCTAATTCAAAATAAAGTCTTATAATTTTTGGCCTTTATGATATTTAGAATTCGTTATTTTATAGCCGCAAGCATCATTTGATTCAAAACTTTGGCGTACATTCTGAGCTGATTACAGAAGTATGTTGTTTTTATTTTTATTTTTTTCATTTTTGTCGGAATTACTATCAAGATCAATGTTATTAGCCATTTTATACATTTATGATTTCATACATTAAGTTGGTGTTTGTGCATTCAATATCATAACCAATTATTAATTTTCAAACTAGTAATATTTCCTTTTTTTTTTAAAGAAAAGTTTTAATTAACTCTCTTTTTATTAGCAAATTAAACTTAAGACCGAACATTATTTTCGACATTAAATTCATTTTTAATTTACATTCAAAAACTATACTTCTCGTTGTTTTGTTCTAGATCTGAAATATCAAAGTGTTTTGTAGAACTTTGAATGTACTGAGGTAAAGTTTAGTTTAAAAGTGTTTAATTGCCGTATAATGGTCTACTGAAGAGTTCTTCATAATTGGAAGCATCTCTGAAATGAAATGGTTTATAGACAGTGTAACAACTGCCCTTCATGTCTCTGATGTTGCATAAATACCGAGATCAAATGAAAACACAAGTGAAGAAATCAAAATACTTTATTAAATAGCTTTGAAGAACAACTAATGTCACTTTCTCTGGACTCAACAATCCTAAGCTATGATTTAAATATAAAATCTTAGCTTATCAATTAACTTGTTCAGAATTTAACAATTCTCCATAAAAGTAGTTTCGTAGTTTAATACTTCTACTGAAATTCTCTTGAATTCACAAATCTTATTAAATTACTTCAATCCAAGTTATATATCTTTAAAAGTAAATCATTATCCTCCATCCCTCTTCATTTTCTTTTGATCTATTTCATTTATATACAATTATCTCTAACTAACATCACTTCTCTTCATTTCTATCTTCATTTAATTTTAATAACGTATAATTTTGGTTGGTAAGAAACTGAATTTTAAAGAGTCGAACATTTCTGAAAGTGCTGTGGCTGGTATTAAAAATGATGTTTTTAACTGTATCAGTATTATCTGTACCAGTGCTTTGTTTTCTAATTGTGCTGTTAATCCATCCATGTTTGATTACCTGTTTGACATCTTGTACGGAATAGTTGTGAATAAAGTATGCTTTACTTTTATCCTCCTCTTTGGACTGATTTCACTCGTGTAACCAAACACGAGACAGAATTTTTTGTAAAAACATTAATATTAATTGTCATTAATAATAACATTTTGTAACAACATTAGTTTTTGTAACTAATAATAATAAATTAAGCCAAATAATTGTTTATATTAATTAATTAAGATTAATTTATATAATTAAGGAAAATTAGTCCAGCTTCAATTAAATTAAACTTTAAGTGATTAATTAAAATTTAAGCTTTGTAATTAAGCTAAATTAAAATGTAAATTAAGCTTTACGTTTTATATTAAGTGCAAAAATGTTACAATTAAACATTTCTATAACATTGAAAACTAAATAATAATAAAAAATTAAAGCACAAGGGACATAATAGTTTACATTGTGTGTAAATAAGTATTTACTCAAAATTTAATTTCTAAAATGTTTTATTATTCTTAAAAAATAATGAAACGAAATTCAATCCTATAAACAAAGTGTATACATTAATCATCAAGTTACTTGGAGTGGAAAAAATTTTTTAATTGGTGATTCAAATACAAAATCTTTTTCTTACGTGTTAATGCAAATGTAAGTTTTACATTTAACTCGCTGAGGATCATGATTATTTACAAAATTTACAATTCAGAACTCTTGAATTGAGAGAAAATAAAATATAGAATTCTAAACATTATTTTAAAATTTTCAGTTATCATTATTTTGAAGTGATTCAGGTATCTTTAATAAATAAATATTCTTGAATTAATGAAACCATTTTTTATTATGATAACAACATCGCATGGCTGACTTTCCTTTATTTAAGTTTTAACTAAATCCATAAACAAAACATTTATTTGAAGTGCGTTTCTTTTCAAACACTTTAATACATTTTATATTTTAATACTTTACAAATATGTATTTTAATTATCGAGGGAGAGGAATGAAATACAAATATTATTTATTTTATACCTTAATTCTTTTTTTGTGTCCTTTTTTCCTTTTACGGATGATAATTTTATTTATTTATCATATCATTGATGTGCACGTAAATATGTTTGTTTTTCATTATTATACATAAGATAACAAATAGTTTTCACTTTAAAAGTGCTGTTTCAAAGAGTTATTTATTTAAAAAACTGTAGAAATATGCGGCTTGAGTATGTTTTATGCCGTTTTTCTTAAAAATATATTTGTAAAAATATATGTTTGTATTTCCTATTTATATAAAATAACAATAACTATATTTATAAGGACTTTTCAATATTTTATTTGTGTTAAACTATTATTTCAAGAAATAGGTATTTAAAAATGATAAACTTGTACAGCATTATTTACTAAATATAAAAATTATACCGTAAATTAAATAAAAATAGGGAGTAAAATAGTTTTAAATGTTACAAGAATGCGAAGGCTACCTTGTGAAATAAAATGTGTTTTATTTCAAAAACTTTTCATTATTAGCTATTTAAGTTGGAATTCAAGAAACTAAGATAAATAGACACTATTTAATTTATTTTAGATGAGTTATGTTGTATTATTTATATGTAGGATAATTCTCGGTATAACAATAAAAACCTAAATAATACCATCTTTTTAATCAAGAATTGCGATAGCAATACATGTATCATTAGTGAATTTTGTTTCTTTTCCTAATTTTATATACTATTATTAGAAACGCTACATATGTGAATATGTATGGATTTTGCAGATTTAGAACGTTAAAGTCTAGTCTTTGATTAAATGAAAGTTATTTTTTGACGAATCTATTTTTTTTTCTTACAGTTTTGCTTTAAAGTAATCATCGATGCAAAAAAAGAAAAGAAAAATAAAGAAAAAACAAAATGCGCTTCCTTAAAAATTGAGAGAGGACAAATAAGAGGACTTTAAAAGTTAATTTGATATTAATAAGTAATTACTTAAGTTGTAAGTTGAAACTGTTCAACATACAACTCAAAATGTTTTTTTAAAATTATGATTTTGTTTTGTTAGCTACGTTCATAGGTTCTTACACTTTAAAAGGTATATTTTAATTCACGTAATTACAAATTATAAAATATTGCACGGAAAATAGGACACCATATATGGAGGTTGTGAATATGTGGTTGAAGTACCGAAATTAAACTCATAATTTTAATTAAATATCCAAAATATGTAATAAAAAGGATTGTTTATTAGTTCACATTTTTTACTATCAGTTCTTATTGTTTTAAATATCAAGCAAATGTGCAACTTTAAGAAACTTGAGTATTTTGACATTATTTAATGAAAACTAAATGAAGACTTTATAATAATAATTAAAAATGAATATTTTGCATAAGTCCACTTAAATTGAAATTCAGAAAATACAACTTTCAAATTTATCAATTATTTTTATAACATTTAGTTCGTGCATTAATTTTCCTATTCTTAGAAATACTTCATTTCAAGGTTTCTGCAAGTTTTTCGCCTATAATTTTAATTAAAATCCGATTGTGATCCACAGTTATTTATATAACACCTGTTATAGTTATCAAAAAAAGTTATTTTCCACTCCTGACACACCTGTCTGTTTCTTTAGCTTCTCGTAGAAAGTTATTTAATCTGCCGTACGATGTTTCTGCCCTGCTTTCTCCTTTTTTATCCCACAGATCTACAGTTTGTGATTGGATGCATCAGTGCGAAATCCTTCGGTCTGCTTCAGTGGATTCTTATTGGTTAAAGGCGATTTTAGCTTCTTTATTTGAAGGCACATTATTTACTCTGACCCTTTAAGTGCTTGCCTTATATGTCAACTGAGTTATAAAATTCTTCTAAACATTTAATTTTCTCTGAATTGATTTAATTAATATTGCAAGTAATTGATACAAATTCACTGAAAGCTGTGTAAAATAAATATTATTAAGTATTATATTTTTAAGTATTAAGTATTTTATTTTATTAAGTATTTTCTTTTAAGTATTATTTATTATTAAGTATTATTTATTATTATGTATTATTTATTATTAAGTATTATTTATTATTAAGTATTATTTATTATTAAGTATT
>BMAW01037083.1:22506-41193 GCA_019974015.1 Nephila pilipes
ATTATTAAGTATTATTTATTATTAAGTATTATTTATTATTAAGTATTTATATATTATTAAGTATCATATTTTTTATTTTTATTATTTTCGATTGATCTTGAACATGATTTATTTATGATACACGGAAAAGTATTGAACATAAAGCAAATAATATTAAGAATCGAAATAAATGTATAAATTTGAAAAATATATTGAGCAAAAGTACTTAAAGTATGTCTTATAGTTTCTTATATTATTTTGAAATTTTTATAATTGTATATATATATATATATATATATACATACAGATTTTGCATTAAAATGAGAGATTCGTTAATAAATTCTTATAACTTAGTAGTTTATAGTTTGACCCCTTCTTGTTAAGGATGAAGATAAACCTGAAATTTTGCTTTATAAACAAAAAACTGTTTTGAAGAAACCTATTAGTAAACTAGTATATTTAACATAGAATTGAAACTAATAACATAACAGTACTATTAAGTATAGAGAAATCATTGAAATCAAAAATCTCTTGAAGGCTGTGAAGAACTCCCTTCCAAACTGAACTCCAGTCAGAAACAAATAAAAACAATGATTTGCCTGTATATCTCCATTAACTGGCCCTTGATAATTCCCACAAATTCCTAATTCTGCAATTCAAATCCATACCGGTGACAGTAGATATCAGAAAATTGCTAGTGGTAGTCTTTTTTAAAAAAAATTTTTAATTAAAAACTGCAACAAATCTTTATGCACTACGAAGTATCACACGGAGCTTACAGAAGTAAGCAAAAAAAAAAAACACATTAAAAAGGAAAATAACAAAAGGGGGAAATTAAAAGAAAAAAAAAAGGATTACGATTATTTATAAAGAATTTACAGTAAAATTATATAAAAAAAAATAGTCAAAAGCATTACTTTTGAATACAAACTGTTGAAAATCAGGAGGCTAATTGATGTTTATGCTTTTAAGTGCTAATTCTAGTATCTTTCTTCCACTGACGAATTTAGAACATAGGAGAGTCAAATGTTCCACATTTTCCTCGCCACCAACGCTGTAATCACAGGAATTCACTGGATCCAAATTTAATCAATTGAGGTAACTTTTAAGGTTTCCATGACCGGTGAGGAGTTGTGTCATTTTGAAATTGGTGAAAAAATGATGGCATGACCATCTCATTTCAATGGAAGGGAAAAATCTCTTTGTTAAGGTCCCATTGTTTGAGCTGATATATTGTTGGTTCCAAGATTCCACTATACTTTCTCTCATGAATTTGTCATTGAAGGATTTTGGGATTTTTACAGCAATATCAATTTCACGCTTAGTGACAGTCTTGGGGAGAAAATTGGCCCGCTCGTTTCCAAAAATACCCGTGTGTCCACAAACAAATGAAAAGGCAACCGAGTTGTTTTTATCTTTTAGGATTTTGAGTTGTCTTTGAATCTCTAAAATTATGTTATTGTAGGAAGAAATACATTTTAATGTCTCCTATGATGAAAGAGAGTCGGTACAAATGAGGAAGTAATTTCTTCATTAAAGCACTGTTTTATCTAATGAACTTAAGATTTGTAATCCAGAGTTTTGTTCAATATTTGATTAGATATTATTGCTATTGAAGAGGCAAAGCTAAAACCTTATTTGTCGACAGTAGGATCTTATCAGACATCCGCAGTGCCTTCAGTACCGGAGGAAAGGACTGAGATTGGTGATAGAGCTTCTGTTTCTTTTCACGATATCTGTTTCATTTATCTTTCGCAGAAACATAGAATATACATATTGCAACATATGATATTTTTTGTCATGGAGCTAATATTCTATCAGATCCAAATACTTTTCTCGCCTTCCTTGTAACCTATTCAAGAATAAAACAAAGTTGAAGTCATTAAATATGTAAGACATCTCTGATTCCTTCATGGTGTAACCCGCAACCTCTTGAGGGTAACGTTACTCTTAAGAGAGATAAAGACTTCCAAACAAATATTTGTAGACTTACAAGTGAATGCACTAGGAGTTATACTTTTGACAAGAGATAGAAAGTCAATCCGATCTGCACCAATCGTAATTTTACCCAGACTTTTCCAAAGCATCTTTTAAATTACATGGGGTTTTATAGAGGAGATATATTTACATAGTTTCAACTCGTGCATGATTTTTTGAAGACTTTTGGTCACATGCACTTAAATTAGCCTTTCACTAGAGCATGATGAAGGAATCACAACAATAATAGTTAAGTATAGAACTTAATCATGTGAAATATTCCTATTCGTGATAAGAAATTTTCCATTTACATATTCATAGAATATTTTACGAAAAATAAGGTGATATGTGTTGATTCAAAGCTTATTGAAAAATGAACGTAAAGAATTTTCTTTTAAAAAATAGTCAACAAAGTCTTAACATAGTGACTTTTTTACATGCCCATTATGCATTCCATGTCTTTCTATTGCACCTTATTCTCTTTATTAGTATAGTTATTTATTTATTAAAAAAAGAGATGAATTTACAAAAATATAATTATAAATAGGATTCTATAAGAACATAATCATGTACAATATTCACAACAGTATGAATAATGAAAAAATATACATTTTAAAAAAATCTTAAGACCAAGAAAGGAAGTCTACAAATCAGAATCGTACTTTAAATGTGAATATTATTAAGTGCATGAAATGAATTATGAAATGTCACGAGCATAAAAATAGTGTAATTACAGTATACATTAGTAATAATTAAGTTCTATTAAATTAGGTTTGGTTTTCAATTGGTTAATTCTTTTTATCAAAATAAGTCGTCATGCTCTTAATAGCCTTAAAATTAAACACACAATTTACTTTCAAAGTAAATTTAATTGTGTTCCAAATTTTATACATCTTTTCTTTAGAGAAGTTTAAATATTTATCACTTACATTTACACAAAATAATATAACTCAATTGATTCCAAAACAGACCTGATTTTAAAAAAAAAAAACATTAAAAATGTATTCATTTTTTACCGGTTTACGAACACAAGAAATATTTATACAAAAAATGGTTCACGAACAAAATGAAAATAGATTAATTTTTAATTTATTTGAATTATTAGTATCCTTTCCACAGTCTTATATGTCAAGATATTTTCTTGTTTATTATTATTTATTCATTGCTTTCGGAATAGAAACAATACTGTTTCAGAGGCCTTTTGGCATTATTTAAATAGCTTTTAAACTATAACCTTTAAAATGAAAGGGCATTTAAAACAAAACGAAAAGACAATAGAATTCTGTACAACTAATGTTATTGCATCCTATAGGTTTTCTTTTGCTCATTTAATGTTTTTATAAACTTCGAAAGAATTTCACGGATTCTGCTTACGTTTAAATAGGAAAAAAATGAATGTAAGTATTGCATGAAAAGTTTTAAATAATGAAAACAGAAAATTTCAAATATGCATTTAAAAGATAAGTTCATAGCATCTTGAGCATTTTCAACTTTCCCTACTTGCTGAATTGGTTTTGTTTTTCAGTACGCTAAGAAAGCAATAATGGTATTATTTTAACCAGGTTTGCGTCGATAAATTCTTATAACAACAGTTAGTTATGTCATTTAAGTTAGTCAACAAAAGACTGTTTATTTTCATTAAAGATATTTTTGTTCCTTTCAAGCAAAGTTTGAAAACGCACGAACTAAGATTTCCTTTGTTCTCATTCAGCAGGGTTTTTTCACAAAAATTATTTTGAAAATAAAGAATATAGATTAAGGTTAAAATGAGACGTCGCCAACAAGGAAATATTTTAACTTATGGCAAAGTTAAACAATCGTTTCATTAAATCTAAAGCAATAAAAGTCACAGTTTAACATTAAGATATCTGTATACTTATGTATCTATGAAAGTAAAGACATATACATATATAAGTAGTTATATATCAGCAAAATTCATAATTACTACCTGTACTTTCGTTTGTATGTTGAGCGCGTACCAGCAGGTAAATCTAAAGGGGTTGATTGTTTACTTAAGTCCCACTTATTAAGAGCAACACAAAGGCTAATGATAACGAGCATCAAGATTGATTGATTATATTGACGTTGCACTAGAAACATCACGATGGTTATTGGCGATGTAATTTTGAATCTTGGTCAAGTGACGAGGATGACAACTGAGCAAGAATCTTCCTCTCTTAACTTCCTTACCACGCTAAAGGGAGAACTTTGAGCCTCGCCATATTTAACGTGCATCAGCTACGACTACATGGCGGATCTTTAGTGGCATCAAGGCTCGAACCAACTACTCGACGAAAACTGCCCTCCATGAGTCCACTACCATGCCCCCTAGGTTACCGCGTCTACAACTAGCATCGTAATTTTGAACCTAAATCAAATATCGAAAACGACATCTAAGCTGTCAACCCATTTCCAATATTCGACACTATGCCCTGCAACGTTCGTGGGAGAACAAGGCGCCTACGCAGATTTAACGTGTATCAGACCCGCTACTCGATGCACTTACGTTCCAATTGGATTCGAACTTATGACTAGAAGGACAAAGCTCTTGACCAGGGCCACTCGGAAATCTCAGCGAGTAAATGTATTTTAAAGTACTCTGGACTTATTCTTTAAAAAAAATCGCAGATTATTTATAAACATAATAAATTACACCCTGAACATTATTATAATTTTAAAATTTGTATAAAATACAATGCCCAAAAATCTTCAATTTCATTATTCGAATTTTCCTCCTTTTTTATGCAAGTGTTGAGGAATGCTTAAAATTGTTGAGTGTTTATTATAGAAAAAACTAAGTTTGGAGAAAAAGGAAATAACATAATTTTATAATGTGCAAAATATAAGATATATTAATTTTTGATAAATCATTTTTGTGGATAGTGTACCAGAATTCTAAAATTGGCCATTTGAGGAAAAATTCATATATTTAATTTACTTTATCTCGTGGCAATCCTCCTCTCTGTCCTTGACTCTATCACTTTCTCATAAGCAACATACCTATAAAATCAGGAAAGAGACCTCTATTTCCGAAGAGAAAAATTTAAAAAATACAAAATTTGAAGCCTTTCAGGTTAAAAACTTTAATTTTCAAATAAATTTATAGGTGTGAAATCTATTTAACTTATATTCTTCAATAAAAATAATATTTAATTCAGGCTGCGTAGAATTGCGTTTTGGGCAAGATTTACTATTACATATATGGATTCATGAATTTAAGCATATAATCATTGCACACAACAAAAGGAACATTGGTTATTGAGGAAATACTCAGTGTCTAATTTATATGAAAATAAATACAGAAAGATTTTCAATTAAGTTATCTTATAAAATGTAACAGAGTGTTAAAAATTATTTCAAAAGCAACTATTAAAGGCCTTTTTTGAAAAACTTTCTTTAGGTATTTTCCGTAAATTAGTACCGGTTTAGTATAATTATTTTATTTTACTTTGTAATTTAATCTGAAAGCTGTTAATTAAAGAAATGAGCAATAAATAAATTTTATTAAAAAGCAGTGTATTTTATATTTTGTAATGAGTATTTCTGATATTTATAAACTAAGGAGTGCAAAATTGATTTTATTAAGAAAAACATATTTTATAGGTATAATAAATGTGCGACTTAAAAATTCTCTTTCTTGTCTTTCTCAGTTCATGATATGGAAATATATGCTGGTAAAATGTTTGCAAAAACATTTTTATGAATATATTAAATTCTTGAACACCTGAAAAACATTTGTTTAAGCTATTTAGGTGAACTTCATCTTTCAGAATCAATATTTAAAGAAACCAGGGAGAAAATATATGGAAAATTAGTAGTTCTTAGAAACAACAATTGGTTTTTATGGTATCAATAATTCTAGTTTTTTATTTTAGGAAAAGGAATTGGGAAACAAAAATAGAAACAAATGTGAACATTTTATTGAAAACATTCCATGTTTTCAATAAAATGTTCTCAAATATGTTCTCAAATATGTTTTGTTCTCAAATGTATGTTTGAGAACAAAACATACATTTTTTTTCTGTTTATAACTGTATAATTTTATATTTAAACGCTATAAATTCATAAATGCCATACATTGAATTTAAAGCATTTAGAGTAGTAGTTGGTTCTTTATTAACGTTGGACCTAGAAGCAACACGGTGGTTATTGGCGATGGACCACGTAGATTTATAATCTCAGTAGAATGACGATACATGAGCTGGCCCCCCTTTTCCAAACTTACAAACCACGCGAGTGGGAGACTTAAGAACTCGGCAGATGTAACATGCATCACTCCATCTACACGGCAGGTTTTCAAGCTACAAGACTCGAACCAACGATTCGACGAAAACAACGCCGTCAGTAAGTACGTGACAGATGACGCTGCATCGTATGCAGTGGGGGTCAAAATTGTGGACACTTTTAGAAATTTTCATGTTTTTGGAATTTGTATGCGTATAGAAAACATTATGTCTCACAAAGGGTGAAGTCGTATATATCAAGTAAAGGAAATTTAATACTGAATCCAATACAAAAGGCGAAATTCAAATATTTACAATAGAAAAAAAAGTTAAGTATCAATAATTATCTATACATATATTAGATATTGATGACTGCACTGAGTTATTAGTGCTTAGTAGGGTAGCCTTTATTTTTTGTTATAGCTTCATATCTGTATTTATTGAGCTGACGAGAGTTTTAAGCTCTTTCTTCGTTATTATATGATGTAAGGAAACAATTATAACTTCAATTAGTTCCCTTTAATTTGATAGGCGCCTCATTCGGACAAGAGTTTTCAAACGGTGTGACAAGTTTTCGATAGGATTGAGATCAGGACTGTTTCCTGGACAATTCAGTGGTCTTTGTACATTATCATTCTTTTGAAAATTTTGATGTGTGGCAGGGAGCAGAATTCTGCTGAAAAATAAATGAAGCATTGTTGCGAAAGAGATTCCTGATAGTTTAGTTTTTTATTAACGTCGCACTAGAAGCTACACGAGGGCTATTGGCGACGGACCTCGTAATTTTGAACCATGGTCAAGTGACAAGGACGACACCTAAGATGGCACCCCCCTCTCCTAACATCCACACCACGCCAACGGGAGGACTTTGGGTCCCGAACAGATTTAACGTGCATCAGCCCCCGGCTACACGGCGGGTCTTTGGCGGCCAAGGATCGAACCCGCGACTGAGTGAAAACCGCCACTCGCTAGTCCACGACCTTGACCACTTGGCTACCGCGGCCCGATTCCTGATGGAAGGTAGAAGTTTTGGTTCTAGATAAATGTATTTTCTGTCATTCAGTATCTCATCGATGACATGAAGAAGACCAGTGCCATCTGCTGACATGCATTATGAAATTATAAATTAACGTGTTCCCTTGCCCACTGTAATCGTTTTTTGCACTGCTGTAAATTTAAATAAGGTTCCTTCGTGGAATTCTACCTCTTAGTCCAGTATCCTTTAGTCATTTGTTAATCTTCATATTGTTCTTGAACTGACAGAAACACCAGCATCATTCATATCACTTCTGATGGCCGATAATGACATTATTCGATCTTGAAGACAAACTTTTTATTCTTCTGTCATCTACAGATGTGGTGCACCTTTTTCGGTCTTATCCTGCTTTGATTTTTACTGAATTTTTCTCCTGATATCGTAAGCAAAACTTTTGGACTCCAGATGTAGTCACTGAATCACCCACCTGTCTTGCAATTTCAGCTTAAGAAATACCACTTTCTTGTAACACAGTAATCTTACATCTCTTTCTAGGTGTCTAATCTATTCCTTTAATTGATGTCATTGCTTCTTGACTAATAATAGTCCTTATGTTTCTGTTAGTGCTATGATAAGAAAAACAAAATCAAGGCTTCTTGAATAAATATTAAAGTTTTCTTACAACAATTCCTACTTGTAATTTGATTACATAAGAAACAGTCTTCCTTCTACAGAACAAAGCATAATAATGACTTGTTCCAACTATAAATATGATGTCAACTCTTATTGGCAATTACTAATAATTGATTGGTTTTCGAAGAAAAACAATGATTAGCCAGGAAAGTTAAACATTATAAACCACTTAATAACTGTGCTTGTTTTTTTAGATTGAAGAGCACATAACTTTTTTTGTATTGCAAATATTTTAATAATGTTTTTTAAATTGAATTCAATACTGTATAATCTTTAAAATGATATGTACTACTTTGCATCTATTTTGAAAGGAAACATTTTTAATAAGCATAAGAAGTTAAAAACTTAAATTTTCCAAAAATGTTCACAATATTTGCCACCACTGTAAATAATAAAAAAAAAAAAAACAAAATTCACCATCAGAAATTCTACATATTTTTCTTATAGAAGCAGATATACAACATTTACGCAGATAAACATAAGTCCATACAAATAATTCTTTTTCTTAATTTGTTGAAAATTTAAGTGATATAATTATTTTAATTTATTCATTTAGCACTTAATTACTCAGAAGTACTGCAAGAGTATTAAACTTTTTTGAATTTATAAATATGAAATGTAAACTAATAATTTAAAATAAAACAATCTAGCTTGAAAAGTCAATTAAATAGACGTTTCCTATTTTTAAAATTCCGATTATATGTATCGTTTACTTAAATAATTTTGTGTCGATGTTACTATGTGAAAACTTATAATTTTGAATTCAAAATATTCAATGGAAGAGTAAATTTATATTTATATATTTTTATACATTGAGGAAAGAGAAGTGAATATAGGGCTCGAATAATGATTAATTTCCTAGAAATTAATTTTTAAGTTTAAGAAAGTTGATAAATGAGCTTCCTGAACTTCTTTATTTGTTCTATAACTAAACTAAGTCATTTTGTTTCCTATACTTTATATAAATCAAAATTTATGTAGTAAAATAATAATAGATATGTATTATATAATTTCAGAAAGATAGGTTTAGCAAATATGGAACTTTGATACTGTATATTGAAAAATATTATATCCCAAATTTGATATTTTTAATTAAAATTTATTTTATATTCAGCATCACACTTTGCAAATGATTTTGCTTGGAAAAATTTCAGTTTAGTAAAATTGTCTTATAAAACAAATACCAAAAATTTCATTTTATATTCCGTTTGTATCATTAAATTAGGATTATTTTTCATTTGAACTTTACATTTTCCCATTATTCATTAAATATTTTTTTAAAAATCATGCAATTTGATATATTAGTTTTACATTGTATCATTTTCTGAAACTTTGGTCATTTTATTGCTTGTTATCAGAAGTATTATTATAAATTTATCTCAATAACTAATAATTATTCACAAATGTAAGTAACCAAAAAAAAAAAAAAAATCAAATTATTTTTCTGAATACAAAATCGTTTGTTCTCGGAAACTGTCAGGAATATGAAATTAAATTACTTCCTTCTGACTATTTCTATATATAACCGTCTTTTAAAATAAGAAATGTAATAAATTCGATTATTTTGTCTTTTTTAAACTACGTGTGTTTTTCAACTTTCATATTATCAAATTACCTAGATTGAATTTGAATGACATGACAAATATGACTGGCACAAGTTTCAAACTTATTACAATACATTCCTGATAGTGTTTTAAATAACTTTTGTAAGTAAATTTTGAAATATTTATAGTAATGCAAATTTTGTAAGCACAAAAATATAGAGTATTCTTTTATTTTCGTTGATTTAATGTTTCAAAATCTGACTTCCAATACTCCTCTTACTAACTTCGCATTCTGTACAGGTTAACTAACATAGATCTTATGCACATACCGTGTACATTGAGCAAACAACACAGAGATAAATTCACATTCCATTTTCTTGACTTTCAAACTACCTTATTAAGTAGGTAGTGCCTTATGAGAAGGAGAGAAATCGAATAATGTCACAGATATAAATGGTTCTCTTAACGAATCACTAATTGGACGAATTTCTAATGTAACCTGATTAGGAGACAGTCGACAAGCCCCTCGAACACTCTAATCCGAACGTTTTCGACTCCAGTTGCACTCTATACAGAACAGCGGTTTCCTAATTGGTCTGTGTGATTTACATAGAGAGATCTGATATAACCCTGCCAGAAGAATTCCGTCCTTTGGTTAAAAAAAATTGCCTTCATTATCAGGAAGGATAATTATTGATGACGATGAATGGATGGAAAAGATTGTAGCGAGTAAAACTTGGGACATCGAAAAATAAATAACTCTTTCATTTGCAATGATTAGTTTGGATGACAAAAGCACTGCATAGATTGGTTTCCATTCATGAAAGATTCCATTATTAGTAGATCAGGAAGGTTTGAAGGGAATTAATTTGCTGTAGACATGGAAGGAAAATAGCTAGAGATGAAAATTTCTATAGTAATTTTTGTGCATCAGTTTCTCTTGATAAGTATTTCTTTTAATCTAACGTATGATAAAGATTTAATTTCAAGTATCTAATAATTAGATACAGATTCTAATTAAATGCCTCATGGATATTGAAACAATATATATATAAGTAATTCAATGTTATTTGATTGCACAATATATATCTTTAGAGTATTTCTTATAAATGATAATCATCATTACACACATATATTTTGAAGTAGTGTATTTGTGAAATGAATTGATATTAAGAGAGTTTTAATATAATAATATATTAAAATACTTGTTTTCTTATTTAATTTACGTATAAATAAAGATACCTTTAAATACCTTATTTAAAATATATTTCAGTGCTCGGAATACATGCATTTCGTACTTACTAAAAACACAGATGTTGAACGCAATTGGCTTATATGATATTAATATTAATTGCAAAATAAATAATGACACAAACCATGCCTTCTTCATATGTTTTCATCTTGTAAGGGTCTAAAGGCAAAATCAACGAAGATCATAGAAAAAAAATTGTTAAACAAATATATAAAACGACATCCTCTCTTTAGCGAAAGAAACTTTTAAATAATTTCCTTAAAATAAATAATAATATAAAATATAACAAAAATATGCTTCATAAATTAACTCACAAAAACGTAAAATTAAAATTAGTAAAAAACAATATTTACAAAAATTATAGGTAAAATTAGTTCAGTTGCAAATTATTAATCAATAAAAGCAAGACAATTAAGTTAAAATAGATTAAGTTGTAAATTAAAGAATAAAAAGGGAGAGAACCTTAAGATGAAGGTACACGCCATCAAAAAAACAATGTTTTATCAAAATAACATTTTTTGTTATTCTTATAATAAAATACAATGTCTTATATTTAAAATTAATATTGAATTTTGTTTCCATCTTCTTTAGAACTCGAGTAACAACTGTTTTAATATTAGTTGATCATGAATTTCTCTGACCAGAAATGCTATGAAAATGAGTTTTTTAATGTTTTTCACTACTTTAAAACACAATACCTTAAATTGTTATGCATAAATGAACCTGAAATTTTATGTATACGTTTTTCAAATTAGTACACATAAAGTACATTGCTCTTGAGATTTTGCATTGAGTAAAGATTTTCTTATAATGCAATAAAGTGAAAATTACAATGACTTTTAAAGAAAATTTCCTTTTTCAGAACTCGAATTACCATAGCTATTTACATATGAGTCATATAATCAAAGAAATAGCCAAATCTCTAGATAGGGATATATTTTGTATTATTCAATATACAAATAGTTCATATCTTTATTTCTTTTTACTTTTCATATTTTACGGAAAGTCTTAATTTTTGCTTCTTTTTTGATTAAAGTACCATTTTGACAGTTAGACTATACACAATAAAAAACTTTCTTGGGCATTTTTCTAATTTTAAAGTTCATATGATCACAAAACAGGCTTTTGTAGACAAAATTTAGGCTAGTTCAAAAATTTTCTTCGAAGGTGCACTGTCAAATAGCGGAAACGTAAATCTATAAGCAAAATATGCAGTTTTTTGCATTAAACCTCTAAGAATCCTTGCATCAAAACTCTAAAAATAATACATTATCTGCAAGAAAATTTTTAATAATAGTATTATAATACTCTGTAATTATCATAAAATACTTCAGGACTTACAATAAATTAAGAAAAACATGATCATAATCGTAAATGTTTTGGGGGCGATACACTTCAATTTTGCGTACAATAAAAATAAAATTGTGGAATATAATTGTAATAATGTTATTATTATTATTAAATTTTTAGATTCTTTGAATTCCCTTTAAAAATCATGTTGTTGCCTTTGATAAGTAATAGAAAATTAATATAAAGGAATCTGAAAATATTTTTTTCAAGTGAAGAAGAAAATAAATTTTAATTACACGTTCTTTATGCCATGCCTAACGACATAATATAGTAAATGTTTCAAGAATTTTAATAACTATAATCTGAAATTAATTTCGTAAAAATGAGAGATTCTAATAATGCGGTAACGTAAGTAAACCTAAGTTTGTTTCCGGGTAAAAGATACGTTTGCATTAAACATTCTGTAAAGATGTAGAAAGCCGCAACTTAATGTTAAGTCTCAAAGTACGTGGAAAACTCTGTCTTTTGATATTCTATTTTCAAATGAAACAACTTTTACTCTTTGAGACAAGGTTCTGCGAAAATTTTCAAATACTCTTAAGATTCTTTTGAAGTTTAACGACATAGTAGAATATTTTAAATATGTTTCTCAGTTTTATTAATTAAATAGTTTCTGCAGTTTTGAAAGTTCAAACTACGTATTTCTGAGGTTACACAGACGATATTGCACAATGTTAATTTTCAAAGTTTTTAGAATAATACCAGAATATTGTATAAATGAATATAACAATTAATCTTTAGTATAATTAATATTAAAAATATAAAACTATTAAAGGGTATCATGATCCTTGAACTTAAAGTTTTTTGATTTTTTTAAAATGATATACGCGAGAACGCCATTTCTTTTCTGAGCATTTTGGTTCCAAAAGCTTCAATAAACTCACACTATTACAGAGTTAAGGAGAAAAAATAATACTTTGTTTAACCTTTTTATTTCTTTAATTTCTTTTTAATTTTAAATTCATTTTTCTCAAAACAAAAAAGTTTTAGTTTGAGTGCAGGATTTCTGCAAAACTATAAATCATATTATTTTGGAAGACCCAAAACATGTTTAAAATAAGTTTCTTTATAACTTATGCATTAATTTTTAGATAATTTATTTACAAAAAAAATTATATGAATTTTAATTAAATAATGTACTTTAAATAATTATTTTAATTAAATAATGTACTTTAAATAATTGTTTTAATTAAATAATATAACTTTAAAATGGAAAATTGTTCTTTCAAATAATATTACTTTTTCAAATTTTAATGGATGTCGTACCTAAGAATATTATGTGTTCAAAAATATTAATTTTCATACTTTTGAAAAAAATTTCAATTTATGATTCTCAATATATTTTCGGGAATTTTTTTTTAAAATTGCATGAACATGGTGGAGTTAGTGCAAATATATATGAATAATATATGGTAAAAGTGTACAGTTCTGATTTCTGTTATTGGTAAATTATATTTATTTGAAAAATGATACGCTTTCGCTGACCTGTGTTATAGTTAAATAATACTATGATCCAAAGTGTCGGATCGTTAAGATATAGAACGAAGCTAGTTATTTTACAAAATAAAAGCCCTTCACATAAAAGCTTCATCTCTCTGACTGTTTCTATGAGTGTTTAAAATTTTTTTTCTGATTACCTGTTCGTATATGATCTAAATCACAATATTTAAAATATATTTATAACAAAATTATGCTTCCCAAACAAATTCCTAAATATACATATAAATTTAAAGTATGTAATGCAAAGTATGCAATACTTTGAGCAATTTTTTTTTCATTTGAAGAGTCAGAGATTAAAAAACAAAAAAATGGATTTCTTAAATGATTTCATTCTTAAAAATAGTTATATGAGTTTATTATCATATTCTTATACGAAACATTTTGAACTTCTTTCCTATTTATTAATTCAATAAAATAGCATTATTTTTCTTCAGTTGCCAAATTTTAAATGGGGTCTATTGGGAATGATCCACAAATACTAGTCCTTATATGACCCAGCCGATTAATGAGTTTGAAAATAATATCCACATAAATTGAAATTAAATTCACACACACAGTTTAAATTCCTCAAGTTATGGTATAAAAGACAACAGTCTACTAATTAATTACGGTTTTGTTATTTTTTTTTTTTAGGTTAAGTTCTAAAAATTACACATTCTTCTGTCAACAGTATAAGTCATGTAACTTTTACATTAAATATTGCCTAAATTACTTTGAACTTATGAAAAGCTCTACGGGTGCCCAGGCGGCGTAGCCGCCCTTCATCCCGTATCTTGCTGGTAACTGCGATGTAGGCCTGATATGGTTGAAATTTTGCTGGAATAGGTCTAACTGCTTGCACTTGCTTCTTCAGAGGCGGGGTAGATGGGGAGCCAATAGGATCGTTTGAATTCAGGGTGGCTGGTTGAAAATTTTCTTCTGTTGATGGAAACTTTTGGAGGTAGATGAGTGAGTGGTTTGCTATTGGTTATCCTGGAGATCGGTTATTTCAAAGGGGGCGGGGCATGCTCGGTGTTGGGGTATGAATTTAGATATTGAATTAGGAATGAGAGATTACGTTGAAGGTAATAAAAATTAAAATGAAATAAATTACGGTGGTTCATAGGAATCAAGTAAGATTTGTCTAGGTCTTTTTATTTTTGGGTGTAGAATATAATTTTCTAGGTTCTGGATATTTGGATTGTTTATGTTATTTAACGAAGTAAAGAAGTTTTTTGAAAGGTATATTACTTTGCAGATCATAGTATAACATAATGCGTCTCCATGAAAAATCAAATCTGTCAAAGAAGACTCATTCAACAATGTATATTTCAAGTTTATTTAAAAAAAAGATTTTAAGATTTTGAATGTATCTTTCAGAAGAAAAAAAAAATGGTCAAAATTATATTTTACCATATAGAATAACATACAACTTGACATAACAAGTATTTTGAGGAGTTCGGATTTTTTTTGTATCTGATCAAGGAACCCTCAGTATTTTGAGAGGAATAAAAAGTATTATAGATCTTATGCTTTGCTGATATCATTTCAATGTACAAGTATTAAAAGTTAAAATAACTTACATTTTTTCCCAAATTAAGGAAGTATTTTAATAATTATGAATTGAGTAAAATTTATTGTAAAATTTAAAGTAAATTGAAACTGAAGAATTATAATTTTTGAGGGTTTATTATAAAAAACATTCCTAATACAAAACATTTAAATGTATTTATATAGCTATTTCATTAGGAAAAGTATGTCTTTACATTTTAAATGTGAAATAATATTTGGCAGTTAGATAGTTATAAATCTTAAACTTGAATTATTTAAAAAAAAATAATGAAACAAACTTGTTTCAAATGTCAAACTTTTCTGCTAATTGTAAAGTTATTTTTTTTTTAGTTTTCTTAATTTATTTTAACTTTCTGAATAAGAATCAGATATCATCATTACTTATCATTTAATGAAGTACATGATTTTCTTGATTTCAAGTGGTTTCAGAAGCCTGTAAGAATAATATAAATTGACAATAGCAAAATTTTTATAGATATTTGCAGCTTTGTTAGTGCTTATAAGGAGTGAAAAAATTAAATTCCTCCCTTAAAAATTTATTTGCCGTTTTTAAACTTTTAAAAACAAGTCAGGCAACAAATCATATATAGGGAGTGATGCATTTCTGCTTTTTTCACCTAAGCATTAATTTTTCATTAATTTAAGATTACTGATAATGAAAGAGTCCCGAAAGCCTATATCCATACTAACACCAATACAAGGAATCAATGTGCCAGAAACATCTATGTTTAACATGAATGTAGCTCTATAAGATATAAAATTTTGATTATTAACTTTTTTTAGTGTTATTAAAGATTTCATTTTTAAATTTTGTGGAAACATAATTTTTTTTACTCACTAATTCTTCCTCTTCCTTTAAAATTATTTTTAAAAATGTATTATGTATTAAACGTATCAAGGTAAAATTTTGTGTTATAATTAAACTTTCTTTGAGCATAAATTTATTTTCAGGAAGAATGAAAACTTTGGCTCCATTTATAAACTAATGATTACTAACATAAATTAAATGACATAAAATAAAATATACTTCATTCTTAGCAATGAATTACAACATAATTATTTATGACATTCTCTTTTATTAAACCCCTTTTAAATCATTATAAATTTTAAATTGATTTTCAAAATAGTCAAGTATACTATAAAACTAAAAACAAATGTAAATTTTGACATAAACAATAATGCATACTTTATGAAAGATAAATATTCTAAATAAACAAGAACATCGATCATATACTTTCCGTAAACTTATCTGTAAGGAACTTGATTTAAGTGAAAATAAGTCAAAGGTAAAGAATTTTCTAAGGACGATGTTTGAATTTCATACTGCTAAAAGGAAAATCCGAAAGAAAATATTCATCTGCAGTATAGAATGATGTCAAGCAGCGGTCAACGATTATTTTTTATCAAATCTAGAGGCAATGGCCGGGAAGGCGTGCCAGTACTGTGTACTACACCTACGTTGTAAGCTACTTGTTTTTTTCTCTGCTTAATGCATTGAGGAAATGACTATTGATGAATTAAATTTTTGGTGAAGTAAAAATATACTCTATCTAGATAAACTGCAGTAGTTGTTTGAAATTTGAGGACATATCAGCTTGCTTTACTGAAATTATATGTTATCTCTAGTTTTACTGCAATTTTCCATAATAAGGTCACATATGTGAATATCATATGAAGAAATGTACATCAGAAATGGCGTTGCATGGTTTCCTTTTTGCCTTGAATAGCTTATTTTATCATATATTTGAGAATATGTTTAATATGAATTCTCCGAAAAATACAGAGTGACTCTGATGAATGCTTACCACTCAGTATTTAGTTCTTACGGTAAGAGATTGTTATTTATCTTTATTTTTTTACTTTTGTATTCAAACAAAAAAATGATAATGAATCTGAAAATTAGCTATAAATTATAACTTCATTTAACTATCAGCACGCAAGAAAATTGTAATCAGTTATAATTAATTTATTAAAATTACTAATAAAAGTTACTAAAATATCTTTTGGTTGCTACCATTTTAATTAATTTTTGTTTTAATGAAATATACTTTTTAGTAAATTATATTTTAGCCATGGAGATGGTATGTACTGTATATATAATAATATATATTCTAAAGTATTACTATATTCATATTAATGAGAAACATTCAATACATGGCCGAAATAAGTTTTATTTATGTTATTGTTTCAATTTGCTCGGGCTTTCCCCAAAGGCAAGGAAACTACTCATAAAGAATCTCAGATGATCATTGGCAGAGAGGGTGTCTGAGCAAGAGGTAAGAATCAGGCAAGAAATTAGAGCATTTTTTCGCTTGTTTGGTTTTATACCAAGAATTTTCTACATATGACGCAGAACTGTATATGATACGAGGACTTTAAAGGTCAAATCAAGTACAACTTAAAGATCTGGGTAGGATCATACGCTACAGAGTCCTGGACCGAGGAGAATGCTGATTTTGCAGATTTTAACCGCGTGATTGAATAAATCTAAAAGAAAAAACAACAGGAAGGAACGATTAACGGATCAAAGAAAGATGAAATTACTATAAGAAGACGAGCATTTAGAAATTTTAAGGGAAAATTAATCTGAATTAGTAAGTCTGCTGTAATGCTGCGCACACACACACACACACACACACACACACACACACACACACACACACACACACACACACACACACACACACACACACACACACACACACACACACACACACACACACACACACACACACACATCATTATCATCATCAATATTATATATATATATATATATATATATATATATATATATATATATATATATTATGAGAGAGGTGTACAACTAATTCTTTTAACAGCAGTAAATTTATATACAAAAATCCAGAATCATTGGTTACATAGAAAAGAGAGTTTAAAATAAAACAAAATTCAATGACAGAAAAGTTAAATATGACAAAAATATCCTCGTGTGGAAATATCTATTCAAGTAGCTGCGTATATTATATCTACTCATTTATCACTTCAAAGCAAAATTAAAGAAAAAATGAAAATTACAAATGCTTTGCTACGGCATACGGCGGCAAAAGGCTACTTTTTTACCGCAAAAAAGGTTTTAAAGTAAAATGGCTTTATGTGGCGATGGCGCAAAGTGCTCGGCGGCAGCTGTGCAACGCTAAAATGTGCAAAGCGAAAAGCGGCAGCAAGCAATGGCTTTTGCAAACTTAAGTCTTATTAAGTGTACGTATTCTTTTATTTTAAAAAAAATACATACGATTTCACTGTTCAACGCAGTTGTAAAAAAATTACTCCGCCACATTTAGGAATAACTTAGGAAATAGTAGTATCAAGGGAATATTGACTGCGGTAAATGCAATGAATTCACACTAACTGCTAAATAATTTTTCGAAAATTCACACTGTTTTGCAAACTTAATAAATGATTACCACGTTATTACGAGCATTACATATTTAATAAATCCAGAATGAAATATATTAGATCCCCATTAAGAATTAGACTGCGAACATTAGGAAAACAGAAATCAGAGAAGATAGAAATGACAAAGAATTTTCGAATGGAATTTATAATTAGAATTAAAGTTTAAATAGCTGTGTGACGACAAATTCATTTATTCCAGATGCTTCTAGTATCTAATTAAAGATC
>BMAW01037088.1:0-52639 GCA_019974015.1 Nephila pilipes
TTAATTCGTCCTGTAACGAAAATGGTTAACGTGTTTATTCTAACCACCTTTTACACAGGAATTCATTTACATTTCGCCAAATGTGGCTACTCTCTGTTGATTTCTGGATTTAACGTTCAGCTTAACAAAAAATCGCCAAGTTTGGCAATTTTTGAAATCGCGCCGCTATTGAGCTTAAGCCGTTTTCACCCACCAAATATACTCAATATTTGAAAACTGTATGAAACAAATTAGGTAACAAGATAAGGAAAGAAGTGGTGGAATTGAATCATATGATATGATACATAGAGATTAAGCGAAATAGGGAAGGATAGATAATGATGTTGATAGATATTTACAAATTGATTTAAACGACTTTAGTTACGAGTAAACGAGGATTATAAAGAGATATTACAAATGTGAGAATTGTGAATCGAAAAGAGTAATTGTAGCTAAGACTTTATTATCAAAAAATATAAACAGTGGACTGTCTGAGTTAAGAAGGATTCGAGACAGAGTGACCTTGGTGTATTCTGATAGATTATGTAAAGTGTTTTGCCCTTCTTACATATTTAAAATTTGCTTAGCAAATATTTCATTGCTCGTCGAGGTAAGCCTTAGAAATTTTGGTGATTGTGGGATCAATCTTTAGAGCAAAAAAAAAAAAAAAAAATGAATTGGTGCAAAAATAGATAAAGATTTATTCAAAGAAATAACGATGGAAATATTGAGAATTTATATTACTAGAGAGAGTATAAAAATAGAGTTTTAACTTCCTCACACATTTTGGAGGTCTCTGAAAAGGGAGATGAAATTATTGGAAATATCATTTCAAAAAACAGTTGTTCTAAAGGATTTACATTTTGAATTGCGGAAGAATTTCTTGACTTTTAAACAACTCAAATTCGACAGTTCTAATTTAAGGCCTCTTGTTCCTTTCAATAACCCTTAATGATCTGCCTGTTCTTAGTGGGATCTTCCTCAGTTGCTTTACTGTCCTGACTATCTCGAGGTTCCAAATGAATAGACTTTAGTAGATGAAAGAAGGTTCAGAAATTATGTCATTAATTTAGGAAAAGGAAGTCGTATGAATTTGAATAGGCTTTAGAAAGAATAAAATGGTCTTAGAGCAGGATGGCAATAGTGGCTCAGGGCTAAATCTGAAATAAAGTTAAGATTTTTTGGTACTTGTTCATTAAAGCGAAAACAATTAAGAAATACGTCAATGCCGTTTAGTTAAAAAGCGCCATAAGTGGAGAGCGAAATTGAAAAGTAGGAAAACAAATAACACACCAATAAATAATAATATGTTTTTAACATTTTATTTACAACCTTTCATGTTTAGTGATAAATCTCATCCAATAAAAAACTATAAAAATTTAGATGTTTAATAACATTACATATGACATTTAGAACAATAAACATAAAGCCATATTTCCGAAATTGCGTCTACTATTTTATATAGAGTTTTTTTTTTTAGCTACATATTTCCACATAAATTCTGCAAGATATGATCTCATGATGCTGAGCCGTGCCATCTCTTGCTACACTTTTATGGAACCCTTTACATTATTTTAACATTTTGCGTGTGAACTTCCGTTGACGGATTCAAAATTGTGCTTATGGTTCACCGTGAAATGTGTAAACCTTCATCCATTTCGCTGTTTGGTTAATTGAAAATTACAACGACATTTTCAAAGGCAACAAAATAGGTAAAAAAAAATACGAAATCGGTAATGTTAACAAGGATATTTTACCAAAATGATGAAGTGCTGTTTCTTAGACTGCAAACTTTTAGGAGTTACAACCAAAATATGATAAATCTTACTGCTTGGCGATTTCCGAAATCGTAATTTGGCATACTTAATAGACACAAGTATCTTTTGTGGCCCACCAAGGCAGTCGGAATCCATCTTGAACTGATATTTCCATGTGTAAAATCATTCAAAGCTAAACTAGATCTATTTGCGAGACAAAGAGGTGAAGACAATTTTTAATTCAATTTCCTAAGTTAAGAACAACGTGCCTGAAAGTGTTTCTGCTTAGATTAGATCATCTGTGAGTTTATGAAGAGGCCACATTTCAGGATTAAGGAAATTGAGCCTGAATTCGAATCTTACCCTACCACTTCTGATATTGATACAACCTACGGGATTCTTCAACTTTCACTTATTGACATGCAAATCAAATCACACTGTGAAATGCTTAAATGGCATTAGAGTAGCCTTTTACAAATCTTTGCTGAAAAAATTTTCATGATTGAAGAAATATGCGAGGAAAATGCGTTCTCCGTATTTGAGCTAGACAAAGTTTAATCTTGCTTGAAGATCGGCAAGAATATATAAATATAGATGCTCTTTGACGAAGACCGTGATGAGAATCTCAACAAGCACTCCTGGCAGCGGTGGCTCAGGCTAGCGGTCGCGGACTCGCAGACGACAGAAGCTTTCGTCCAGTCGAGCCTTGATACCACTTTTAAGACCCGCCGCAAGAAGCACGTGAACAATGTTAAATCTGTCGAGGCTTTGTCCTCCCATTGGGGTGTGGTGTGGGAAATCTAGGAGAGGAGGTGCCGAAGTGTCGTTTCATCACTCTGACCGAGTGTCTGTAATTACGAGGTCCGTCTCCAATAGCCCTCGTGTTGTTCTAGTGCGACGTTAATAAAACCAATCATTCCAGAGAAGAAAAGTGTGATAGCAGTGTATTTGTCTTTGGGCATTCTTGCTAACTGTGCTGGCAGTTATAGATATGAAATTGGCGTATTATATAAATTGAATGTACCATTATTTCATTTGATCTTATATTTATTGATTTTTTGGTACAATTTTTTTTTTGTTGTTGTTATTATGATGTACAGCTTAAAGTTTTTTTTAAAATAACACAAGTTCTTAACCTCCGATGAGGATAAAACCCTCGCCAGGAGTGTCCATTCTCCCAGGTAGGTCTTCAGCCCGATAAAGAGGGGAGGAGATTGGGGTCTCTTTATCCGTCGGTTTGCATCTATAGCGGCATGGCACAATCCCATCCTCGAACAGAGACAGATCAGTCTGGCTAGTCTGGATGTATTCCAGTTCCTGGAGCACCGGGAACATCCACAATATGTGCATGTGCGTCTAGAGGGATATTGAGGCTGCTAGCCATAGCAAGAAGACTGAGACCCTTACACCAAAAAACCTGAAGTGTATGTGCGGAACGGGGGGATTGGATTCTGAATTTATGAAGATATGATAAGAGAAGGACAACATAATTTATTGGTTCTTGTAAAAGAATACATGCAAAATTGCTTTCTCGTTAAATTCATTCTTAACTCAATCAATCCTCGTTTTATATTCAAATAATAGACTCTTGGCTACTCTAACTACTCTGGTTCCAATTCAAGTGTTTCGATTATAATTGTATGATTCTCATTATTCTGATCAGAAGTCACTTCCAACTAGTTTCAATAAAGTGGATTAATTATGGTGATTCACCCACCTACAATGTCTGGCTAGTTTGCCGTTACTATCTCCTTTCTAACTTATTTCAAGCTTATATATTCACTATCCCTTAGTTTAACTCACCACATTTCTTATCTTCATCTAATTTACTTTGATCACATTTTATTCATAATGAAGTTTCAGACTGTAGTGCAATTCAAATTACTCAAAAGCTCCCCGGAGGGTTGTGAAGACAAAATCGTGAATAATATCACAACGTCACAATACGATAAAGCGTGAAATCAACAAACGTCACGCATCTTCTTCGTAACACAAGACATGCACTGGAATTTTTTAAAGAAAAAAGTAAAACCCATTAAGATACACACAAAAAAAAGACAACAATTACACTGACTTCTTTCCGAAATGTTTACTAATTTTAAAAAAATAATTCATTCTTGAGAAGAAAAAATTATTGTCGTATAACATAGTTTAACACACATTTTGGGAGGAAAAATGTGTGTTTCGTGACTAAATTTTATGCTTTAAAAATTAAATTTTTGTTTCTATATAAATAAGGATTGAATTGCTAGAACTCACCGCAGTGTCACCAACACAAATAAAATAAATGTTTATACACCTTCGATTGTTCTAAAACCCCTTCCTCAGCAAGCAAATCGATAACCTAGGAAACAAAACAAAGATAAACAACAAGTTATTGTCTGCCTTTCGACCGCCAATGAACGGAAACAAGCGATAGGTTTATTTTCCCGCAAACCGCTGACGTTTTGGAACAAGGTCATCGAATGCATTTTGTTTCGTCGCTGGCAGCAGTAAAAATCGGCTGCCGGTGCAGGGTAAAACGTTAAGAAAACACGCCCTGTAATTGGCTTGATAACTTAGAAGATCGTGGTTTTCGTATCAATTATCAGAGTTTAAATTGAGGTTCCATTTTCGAACTAATTTCGATTCAAGACATAATTTTATGCGCACATGCATTTTGAGCGATGGATCATTTTCATGAAAAAAATCATTAATTATAGCAGACAGTCTGCATGAATTCCTACTGCTATGATTGCATTTAATTTTGTTTAAAAAGTGCTATTATTAATAAATCATGTAAATTTATAGATATGAATAAGAATGTGGGATGTTAATAATAATGTTTAATGATTAAAGGTGTTAATGATAATAGTAGTGATAAAATGTTACGTGAAGAATGTTAATGATAAGAATTTGCAAAATTCAAAAAAACGACGATACCTTCTGTTGGATTAAAAAATTTACAAATGTACATCATTCTTTTGAAAGAATTTTAAACTGAGATATTTATATAATAAGATTGTCAGTTTATGCATGGAAAAACATAATATTCTATGATTATCATTATTTAAACTCACTTTAAGAAAAAACATACTGGTTAAAAAAATGTTTTTAGTAACAAAAAACATTATGATTTGTTTGGTTTCAAGAAGCCATACGTTGAAGTAATCTGCAGTATCGCGTAAAGTTTTAAAACATATTCATGGATATCACAATTTAATTATTCTAAAAATAATGGAGAGAGAAACATGATTTTGTTTATTAATCCCAGACCAGGGCTTCTAAATTGAGTGGTCGCGACCCCAAATGGGGTCGCGTATAAAAATCTCTTGCGGTCAGTGAGAGATTTATAATGTCAAATATTTATATATACCCATTTATAACATCACTAGAGTTGGCGAATTACAGTGGACTTTGCAGCGTCTAGGACACGCACATTTGTTGAAGGCTCTTTGAGTCTCCACCCGACAGCAGTAAACGATCGCTATTATTATACCGCTGGCTATACATTGTTAGTGCGTTTGTCGGTATCATACATGTTGAATAAAGGCCGCTGACTTCCCACTCTGGACCGCCACCTCTAAATATCACACACAATCAAAGCGGGAGGAATGCGCGCGTACACACGGGCAACCTGCAGCTAAAATGATTCATGGCTGGGGTCGTCAAGGTTTGTATGGGTCGTCAAGAAACTCGCAATCATAAATGGGGTCGTAAAGGTAAATAACAAATTTGGTTCCTATTGATCATTTTCAGAAAAATTTAAATTTACAACGTCTCGGTGTAATTATCGAAACTTCACGGTACTGCCGGTTACTCAATTTACGGTTTTCTGAACCAAACAAATCAATATAAATTGCTGTAATTTAAAAAAACATTATGTACATAAGGATTCGAATAAATATTGGCGTGATTTTATTTATTTTAGCAGAATTAAGGCATTCCGATACTTCCATATAAGATTTTTTAAAACAGATAATCTTTTGTTTTGTTTTCTAGTCTCTTTTTAATCCTTGATCATCGAGTCCTCTTCAGAAAGAAAGAAATTCAGTGTCATAAATTTGTTAGAAAATTAGTAAGTGTAAAGTATTTGCAGAATAATGTAAGAGTGTAACAACAAAAAACGGAGTTAAACTTAAAAAAAGTAATGTATAAAAATAAATAAAAACAGTAATACATACAAGAATAAAAAAGAAATCGGTTTTTATTAAATACTGCATCAATTCTTTTCTCAGGATTTAAGAATTGAAAATATGCTTAAAAACTAAATTTAATTAAAAAATTTAAAATTTTTGGTAATGTTGACAGCAGAAAATGTTTATACCGATAAATAACATTCCAACCATTATAATTTATTTACTCAATAAATATTCTGTAAAGCAACATAAAAAAAGAAATATGCCTCAAGTATTTATAGTTTTTTTCTTTTAATCTATGTAACTGAGATTAATGAATTTATTTTATAATCTTTTTTTCACAATCTTTTGTATCAAAATATATCTACAGAATACAAATTGGATATATTTCATTTCTAAAGTTATTCACAAATTGTTTTTAAAATTTTAAGTGCATCTAGAAAAGTAGGGTGAGTCAAAAAAAAAAAGAGGATAGAATTAATTTTAAAAATAGATAAAAATAGCCAATAAGCTTATGAAAATGCGGTTTTGTAATAAGTTTGACATAATTCGGAGAATTTTTTTCAAGAGAAAGCGAAAAGTTCTGCATTGTGTAGCTAACACTGTAGAATTACTTCAACAAACGAGATTGAAAGAGTATTCTTGCAATAATTCATATTTAGAAAAACATGACTTGAAATGAATGCTATTTAAATATAACCTGAACCATAAAAAAATGCGCACTTACCTTAATAAATTAGGTGATACACAAACATAATCCGAAACCGAAAAACCCAAAAAAAAAACTTAAAACTAATTGTGTAAAAGATTTGCTGTTCATGATATTGTTTGAAAGTTTGAACTTTATTTTCTTTTTTATGGCTATTGTACAAAAAAGACGATTTTCAGGCTAAAAAAGAGAATGCGACAAAAAAGTAATGTTGAAAACACATTAACCTTGGCGACAGATTTGGCAATAATGTGGTCACAATGTCACCAATTTGGCAACATATCTAGATGTTCTCGGGAAAAAAATCTAGAAATCTCTAGGATTAATGAGAGCATATAGATGTGAGGACTATGTGTTTCTTTTTATAAGTGTATAAATTGATACCCGTTAAGAAAATTATTGTATTTATTAGAGTATCTCAAGAAAAGAATAAAATTTCGGATTTATTTTACGAAACAAGCTGCTCGTTGATAGAATGGACCTTTTCAATATTCGAAAGTCATTCAGTGTCGTAAAAGTATGTTTTTATAAACTCGCCTACATATGTTACCTCCTCCTTAGATTTTTTTCCTTCATTTTTATTTCAGCTTTTTATTGCAAATCTCTAATCTCACACACCAAATTATTGATGTTATAGTAGTTCTAAATTTTGCCATGATCATTCAACACATTCTAAGTAAAATTTTTTAATTTACTAATGATTTTATAACTAAGAATATATATAAAAAAGTTTATATTTTTGCAAATTGTAATCTCTCGAAAAACACTTCTTTGCAGTTGAAATTATTTAATCCAACAGGAAACTTTAAAACCATATTTACTATTGAAAGATTTTATTAAAATGGGAGGCAAATTAAAAAAATCAATTTAAGAAAATCAGACTGTTACACACATTACTTGGGGATGTTAACTAAATCATCAAACATAGTTTTAATAGTAGTGAAAAAAATAAATTTTATTTAGAATGAATTTAATTTTTAGAAGTGAAGAGTAGATTAAATTTGAAGCTTAAAAACGGATGGGAAAATATTCACGAAGAGGCGTATACAAACTTTACAAAAAAAGTAAGAGATGTAATACAGATGTGAAAAATACTTGTTTCATATTCAATTGTACACCGTATTAATGTTTGGTTATACCTGCATTTCCTTCAAGGATGCCTGAAACGCAAGTTCCAGAATTATAACGTCTTCTATAGATCTCCATATAATTCGATTTTACACACATATCCTTTAGACATCCAACTGTTCAGACGGCGCTGGTCTTGGAGATGTGGTAAACGCAAAAAACTGCAACGAGAATTAAAAAACAACAGATTTTTTTTTAATAAAACTTAAATTTTTTTTTTTAATTTCAAATGAAGTATATTCGATATCATTTGCATGCAAGTTGATTTAGAATTTCTAATATCAAACTTCAAAACTTATGGAACATACTAAGATTTAACAATTAATGAGAAATATAAGATATCAAAAATATTTCAAAATTCTTCAATCTTCAGAAATATACTTTCTATATTTTATTCACTTTAAATTGTCATTTTGATATAATTTAAAAAAGTGAACAAACTAGAAGCAAAAGAATTCAGTAAACTATTTTCAGTGTCCTGTGTATTTTACTATTAAAAAGCACAGATTTGATAAATCAGGAAAATAAGAAGGAACATCAAATATATAAGCAATATAAAAAAATCTCATTCCATTATAACCATTCTCTGCAAAAACAGCTTCTCCTTGTAGAATGTTGATGGTGATTTTCTTGCATGACTGAAACAATATAAAACAAAAAAATATTACTTACTTATAATATTTTATAGTATTCGTTTCTCGCTTTAAAAAACAAACATATAGTTATAAATTTTCTCCAATTCTTATTTAGCTATTGAAATAATATTAATAACTACACATTATGGAAACATTTTGAAATAATCCTTTTAAAACATGTACGAGTTTATTAAAATAGAATACAAATTTTCTTTTTTCGATACTATTTTAACAACAATAAATTTGTGAATATATCCAAAGTATTTTCAATGTTTCAACTCATTTTGACTAATCTTTACTGTACAATTTATCTCTAACCAAAACCTCAGACGATTCTGTAATTATCGATGAAATTATCGGCTAAGATTGATTGATAAAACTAATGAGAAAATGTTGAATTTGTTTTAAATTTGAAAAAATAATAATTTTTTAAAAAAAAATAATTTAAAAATATAGTTTTAAACACAGATGTATTACAAAATTAATTTTTTAAAGCAACGAAACCAATATTACAGAAGATTTCGTCAGAAAAAAATAATTTATAAAGATTTGAAATCGCGGACGATTCTATTTTTCAGAAAATATCTTTGCGCGAGCAAATACCAGTGATATTCCATGTGTTAAGTTATTGAATAAAAATAGCGCAAAATTCTGTTATAATGTAAGTTGTATGTTTATGTTATGTAAGAATTTCTGCCAAATGAAACAGCCTTTTGTCCTTTTTGTAGGGATTAAGTTTTAACTGAAAATGAATATATAATACTAACCAAATTACCTGCTTCTCCTTCTCGTCTAAGAGGTATGCTTCAACTTCATTGTCCCAATCGATTACTGAAATAATAAAAAAAATATATATTATTTTAAGAATTTTACTAAAAGAACAAGTATCGTTCATTTATTCTGAAATGGCATACATTCTAACCGAAAAAAACTACTGAAATATGTTTAATTAGTTGTCAAAACAAATTTGGTATAATACTGCTAAGGATTACCCATGAATTTTCCATTAGACTTGTTTCGTTTATAAAACAAATTGACAATTTACTTGCTTGTTTACATACTTTGCTTACAAAATTATACATTAAGGCTCTCGTCTACCGGGCCATTTTGTTTTTGTGGACGTAATGTTATCCTATGGAATTAAGACTTCCTTTTCTCAAATCTTTTATTTTTTGATCTATTTGAGTACAATAAAGTGCAACTGAAAGATAAAAGACAAAGACTTCTTATGGAATTACTTTTTTTCCTCTGATTTTAAAAAATATTTAAAATATTTTTTTAAAGACTGGAAAACTCACAAACGAATCATTAAAATAAGAATACAAATATTTTTAAAAATCGGAAGAAAAAGTAATTCCACAGAAGCATTCACTATTTTATGCACTTTCAGATGCACTTTATTGCACTCAAAAAGATCAAATAGTAAAGATTTGAAAGCAAAAGTAGAAAATCCATAGGATTAACATTACAGCCTCGAAATAAAAATGATCGATAGACGGGAGCCTTAAAATCCCTTTAAACCGGCATTTGATGGTTCGGCATGTTCTAGAGCCTTGCATCGATTGAGTTTGCTTTCGGATTTTATTGTGAGGATTCGTAGGTTTAGATCTTGCCCACCAGACTGCGACACAGCGCTGCTCGCATTTTCACCAAGTGTTTGCCGTAACTGTCAATTTTTATTTCGGAAAAGTGTTTCTTACATTCTAGCGGTTTACATACCACGTTTGTACAATGTTACAACAGTATGCGTACTGGAAAGTAAAATGTTTTCGAAAAGCCAACAAGGTGCTCTTCTAGTGCCAATAAAATTAATTAGCGTTTGCATGTGACTAAAGTAACTAGTCACGTAACTTGTTTTAACCATCATTGTAAAGCATTACTTTTTTCTTTTGAGTCGTGTTTTTTTTTATCGATAAAAGAATATTCAGTTAATTTAACGCTGAATGTGTGAATTTTATTAGCCACCTAAGGAGCTATCGTTTTAGATGGATCACTTTTAGCGTAGCAGATCACTTTTCAATTTTTTATCGTTTGATGCAATATTAATTACATGTAGCTGATATAATAAACAATTTAATAATTTATCGTTCCCTTTAATTTTAATTACATGTAGCTGATATAATATTCAATTTAATCATTTATCGTTCCCTTTCATTTTATTATCGGAAAAGTTTACTATTGTCCATTTCACAGTATTCCATTGTTTACTTTAATTTTTATATTTAATTGAGTTATCTAATAATAATTATTTTAAGAAAAAGCGCACCTTGGATGGCTAATTCTGTTCTTTGCAAAACTTTGCTTAGATTTTTTTCTTATTTAATTTATTTATATTTCGTAGCATGAAACGAAATATTTTATCCGGTATATATATCGTTTGCACATAAACATGTTTTAATCGCTTAAATATTCATCAACAGTTATTTATCTTAAGTATCTCCGTTAGAACTATATTGACTCTCGATATTCCTGCAAAATCGCTAATCCGGCCCTAACGGATTTGCGAACGTTCTAAATCAAAGAAGGGTTACTGTTTTAAAAGGGTGGCTCAAAAAATACTTTTGTTTGAAGACAGATAGCATCATTTAGGTGAATTGTTATTACCATTTGATACCACCATCTGTTAAATTAAGCCAAAACAAATTTGTCACTGATTCATAAGTTTGTTTTGATTTAGTAGTCATTTGCTGCCAAATCAAAATTTAATTGTTGCCATGCTTCGTGTTGTCCTGTTTGGTAAGAGTTTGATTCCTCATTATGCACCGGATATGAAGCAAAAATCAAAACTTAGGGTTACTTCCGGTGAATCTCTCTCAAAAAAAGTGAAGAAGGTCTGATGAGCCGAAAAAGTTATGACGAAGAATTTTTGTTATGCGAAAGGAGGGTAACTGAGTCTCGAATACGGGTAACTGAGACTTAGACAACTGTTTTGTGAGTCAAGATGCATGCTAAAAAACAAATTATTTGTGATGCTACGAGCACCATTTCTTGGAATTTCTGAGAACTTAATGAACGATACTCGCATTTACCAAAACACTTAGTTTGAGGATGGGGGATGTATATTGATTTTGAGGAATATTGTCACATAAATGGCGAATCAGAAAAAGTTAGAAAACTTGAAACTATCTCTTCCGTTCCAAATCCTTTATCTAAACAGGAGTAAATCGATATTTGATATAAACTGGAAGTTATTTACTAATTTCATGCAGAAGAATTATAACAGTAAAAATTTTGCATTATTAATAAGATTTCTTAATAAAATAAATTACCATTAAAACTAGTATTACATTTTACATATTTTTCTGTTTTCCTCCGCAATATTTGATATTATAGCGCAACTCCTTCCCCTGTTCATAAGACCCTTTCGAGTATCTGGGAGAGATTACAGTTAATAGCATTAACAGTAATCTGAATCAGTTATCCATCATACTCAGCGTTCCAGTCATCGATCGGTATTTACGTATGTATAGTTGGGGGAAAAGTCTGTAACACTGGCTTCTTGACATAACCTGGATTGTGACAGGGAAATTAATTATTATTTCACAAAAGAAATTAGTTTAATTATCTCGCTAAGTAGCCCTTATTTCACTTTAATTTACATGTGCATCGTTTTTCCTTCATAGTTTTATTTATCATGATGATTTTTGTAACATATTACTTGTGCGGTACTTGTTTGTTTTCGCAGCGCCCATCAAATTATGATTACGCCAAGTCGTCGCCAAACTCGTGAAGCCTATCTTTTGATACAACCTACTTGGCGATATTTCTTAGTGGCTTAGCGATTAATCATCGGGCACAAGACGAGTACCACTTATGTGTTTTTTTTTAATTTAATTAACAGCACATTATTTCAATGTTTCTAACTTGGCATTTTTCATTACATTCTCGAATCAATACAAGATATCGGCAACATTATTTAAACAAATTTTGTACAAATATTTTTTTTTTCTTGTATTGTTTTCAGAAACCCATTCACAGTTCCGTAAATTCAAATGAATACCAATGATTCATATAAATTTCAGAAAATTCAAATAAATGTTTTAACAGTTTTATTTTTAACTCGTTGGCTTTACCTATATTATACATTATATTGTTGCATATTTTAATATGTTAGGACACTTCCGAATACCACGCGACTAGTCCCTAAAATGAGTAACAGAATGCCGATTAAATAAAATACTCACAGGAAAAAGAAATTTCGTGAATCAAATGAAATAAACACACCGTATTATTATAACTGAGGAGCGGACATGATACAAACAGTCATATATATTGTTCAAACGAAAGGATAAGATCATCTCCCCAACACTTAACCAAATTCTCTCCCAAACAAGGCATTAAATTTTAGAAAATGTAACCAGAAACATATATAACTACATAGCGACAGGTGCATTTAGATGATAAGCTGAGCTGAGCGGTCGGTCGGTCCAAATTATATCAGTTAAGTGAGAGCTAACTGTAATTAATTGGTATATAAATAACAGTATAGGCACATTGTTATAAAGTACAGGCCATTTATGGTGGTTATGGTTTCTATAATGTTAGTCAAACTTATAGGAAATATAAAACGTGTTATTTGGGGAGCAAAAATTATTATAACAACCAAGGTACTTTTAATAAATTTGGAAGTGAGTATTCTATTGGTGTGAATGTAAATGATTATGCTAGAAACAATGAAACAAATTATAGCTTTTACAGAAGCAGTAGTTATAATAAATTTATAAAAATTTGATGATAAGAGATGCAAAACATGTAACATGATAAACAAAGAACAATATCATATAATTCTAAATTTATTTTTTGTGAAACATTTAGTTGTATCTATTTATTAATTTCAAAAAATTGTCAATTTAAATACCTGGGACAAACTTCTAACACATCGATCAATAACTCCCGAGACTAACCCAGAGATGGCGCTCGTAGTAAACCAGTAACCAGGTCTTTCTAGAGTACTAATCTTTGCTTGAAACGTGTCAAAATTTTAAGTCGATCGGACCAGGAAAAAGGTTTTTTGAAGTGAAGTGAAAAAGGTTTTTTCCAAGTGGGTGCCGCGATTGCTTTCGATGGAGCAACGAGTCGATGATTCAGAAAGGGGGGGAGGAAACAAAAACAAAAACAAAAACAAAAAAAAAAGATTTGGAAAAGCGTTGAAACGATTGTATCACCCTAAAAGGTGATTAACAAAAGGTGTTATGTTGATGAATAAAAAAAAATTTTGCAAAAAAAATGTTGTTTTCAATTTTAGACTCGGGAGTTATTGATCGATGTGTTAATAATATAAACGTTAGAATCAATCCATATAGATTTAATACTAAAAGGTACAATAGCATTGCAATGAAATTGAGATCAGTAATTTCAATTTACATAATTTTGAAAAGGTTGAAATCTTGATTATTACAATAGAAGCAAATAGTAAAACATAAAATTATGGTTTATCATTAAAGTTTAAGAGGAAATACGCACGAGCGATTTGAAATTATTTAAACGAGTATTTTTAGAACATCTAGTGCACCGCTGTGTTATATTTCAAACAGACCTTCGAAATCTTCTTTAAGCTTGACACCTTTTCCAAGCACACAAATTCAAAAATTCGTCTGCTTTCTTTCGCCGCTGCGAAATAAACAGGTAACTAACAATCCCTCACTGTGCATATAAATAGTTCTCAAAAGTAACAGTACAGTAACTAAATGAGAAGGTAATTGCCAGAAAGAGCTTTGCCAAAAAGATAAAAATCGGCTCACTTTTATCTGGTATGGTGGGGAAGGATAACTCAACGCGAAAACCAAGCATTCGTTTCCGCGAAATAATAACGATTTCGATTTTCAAAAATAAAAGATGCACCTTTGATTTTATACCGATCAATGTGAAATCTTATCAAGCTAAAATTGATTATATATCAGTCTATGACGTAGGCTATATCGCATCTTCCCCTTAGACTAGCACTTTGGGGACTTTCAATGTGATATTATTTGAACTGTAAATTTCTCCCAATAACTGAAACGTAACTTATGTAGATAAGATTTAAATTATTAAAATGTAGTGAACAGGACTGACGAATTGCATTTTTAATCAGCAAAGATTTTGTTGAATTAGTTGATTGGTGGGTGGTATAGTAAGCTATAGTTATCAATATGAGGCATCTGTAACAGTTCTGATCCAAGTAAAAAGGTTTAAGATCTATATAGGGTCAAAGATTCGAACCCTCATGTATGAACTTTCATCTATAATATTAAGTGTTAAATCAGGCGTGAAAAGGGACTTTTTCCTCGGACAATAGGGATTGACTGTTCATTGTTCATAGATTTGAACAAAATGAGTTTGTTATCACTACTATACGACTTTCAGTTCAATGAACTAGTGACTAGTGACTATTTAAATAATTATTACTGACATAAGTAATATCGGAGATCTACAAGTTAAACCTTTTTTTTATCATTATAGAATTAACTTTAACTCAGGTTTAGAAAATGCTCTAAACTCTTCTATAATTTTTATCAAGAATTATAGTTGAAGATTTATTCTACAGTTTTAACTAATAATAAAATATTTTACGATATAATCATTGGAGTGTATGTGTGTGTAATATTGAACGTATTTATTATCCGTAAGTCTCTAAATGCGTGTGTTACGAGAAGGAAATTAAAAAATAAATTCATAATTTATCAGCATCGTTAATATTGTTACGAAATTACATCATTATTCTTATGAATGAAAAGAAACATTTACAAATGTTAGACAGATACGGGGGAAAGCTTAAACAATGACTTCCCGACTTTGGCGACGGATTTTAGGGCTATTTTGGCGACAAAGTTAAAGTTCTCGAAAATGCTGGGATTTTCTCGAAATCTTTATTAAAAGAGGAGTTATGGAATTATTCTGAATTTTGTCAGTAATGTCTCGCCTGGCCAGAACAGCTATAAATATGCAAATATGTGAAATCTGAGCGAATCTCTCGGTCTATAGGAATCTCTCTCTGAAGGGTAAAGTAGTCTACTTTGTAGATTTGTCCACGATGCGAACTTGTAGGCTGGTGAGCTTATCGTTATAGGAAGTGATATTAATGTTATTACTAGTAATTCGTTCAAGTTCAGCTCTTTGTGTTTCGTTTTTTCTTCGGTAGTTGCGAATAAAGCGTCATTCTACAGCATCTTCCTTGTCGAATTGTTTTCTCCCCACACTCACAGGACGAGATACAATGTGTGATATAAAAAGTAACTTATAAAAATGAATTTACAACAATTTATTTCTAAATTAATTTTCGTAATACTGTTACATTATTCGCCAAAAGAGAGCCATGAGCAAGCTAAAAGAGCGACAATCGCACCATGTAGCAGCAGTGGCGATAATAATGTTTTGAACTTTAGTTTGAATGATCTTTTTAATGAGTTTTCTGCTACTCACATTGTATGTCTGGGTCAAAATTTTAAAAAATTTTCTCGCATTTTAAAGTGCTCAATTGAGCTGAAAATTTCTATACATGATTGTTTTGGATGACAATACGATAATTTAACTATAATTAATGCAAATTAATTGATTAATTAACCTTTAAGCCAAATCCGTCGCCAAGACGAAGGGGTCATTGCTTAAATCCTCTTTTGTTAATTATTATTTAATTAAAAACTAATGAAAAATAAATTTTTAATTTTTATTTTTATTTAAAGAAATAAAAATGGTACAAATGGATATATGCAACGTAGCCCACTCACACTGTGTATTTGGTTTTAAAATGTGTCTTGAATTTTTAATCAATTGAAAGAATATTGAAAGTCAATATTCCTTCACTTTACAATGCATAATTGAACTAAAATATTTTACACATATTTATTTCAAGTGATAAGTTCAACAAATGTCAAATAATAAAATAAATAGTTAAAACTAATTATTGAATAAATTCAATTTGACTCAACATTCCCTTTTGCTCTTAAAATTTAAGGTATTAAAAATGATGTTAAGCAAAATGTGAAGTTTGAAAGAAAACCCTTGATCAAAAAACTGGTTTTATACCGGTGTTAGTTGTTTGTAATGTGAAGCCCGGATTCGTTGAGGAGCTTTCAACGAGGGCAGACAAATTCGAAAATGTCAGAAAAACAACGATACAATAAATGTTTGCAAATAATTATCTCAATATATAGTTTTTTTTTAATTCCTACTAGTAGCTCACACTTTCCTATATATATCTTGTTCAAATTTTCAATCGTTAATAAAATACTTTTTCTTCATTCACTCAAGTTCAAATACATTTTTTAAAACTTGTAGTGGATGACACTTGATGATAATACAGTTTTTTTTCAAATATTAATTCATTAATTAAATTTTATTGGTGAAAATGCATTTTAGCCCAACCGCTTGGCGCGATTTCAAAAATTGCCAAACTTGGCAATTTTTATTGGTTGAACGTTAATTCCGCGAAGCGCAACAGGGTAGTCACATTTGGCAAAATACCGCCAAATAATTGCTGTCGCCAAGGGTTGTTAGACTAAACTGCATTCCAACCATTTAATTTACCGGATGAATTAAGAAACAAGCAAATGCTTCCACTATGTCATGTGTCTTGCAATGGCAAAGGTGGTAGAGCGTCGGCGTAGAATCTACATGCCTTCGGGTTGAAGCATAATTTTTTTTATCTGATTTTCAAATAAATAATTTTAGTTTTATAGGGGAGAAAAAAATTTCTCTTATATAAGATATTTAGCAGGATATAAATTTAGGATTAAATACCGTCAGTGACGAAGCGTGTAGATCGCTAGAAGAAAATTTCTTTTGCCACTTAATATTGTGATTCTCTCAAATGTATATAACATATTTATATTAATTGTAATTATTTAATAAAAAGTAACTAAAATAAAAATTTCTTTGTTGACCTAAGTAGGAATTGACTTAATTTTTTTTTACATTACTTGTTTCACTTTAATGTGCCGTTCCATTTATTGTAATTGCTGTATGCAATTATTCCGATTCACAAGACTTCACTGCTAGTGCTGCTCCTTAATACGAAAATACAAATACATATTCCTTTCTAGGAAATACAAATTTGGATTATACATATACCTAAAATATTAGAGCTTCTTGTACTTAACATTCGCATTGCAAAGCAAAATTATTAATATGAAGCCCCAGTTATGCTCTGTTTAGTGAATTACTATTCTTAACAATGTTCATGATCGCTTAAGAAATCTTTCCCTGTTCTTTCCACTTCAAAATTTCAGTGTGGAATGAATTTGGTGGAGCCTCTCCAAATCCACGTGACACAACGTTTTCGGTCAGCTATAACGCGTGACAACTTTTTATAATAAGGAGAAATAAGGATTTCTCCTTATTTCAAGAGAATTCCTCTTTGAATCACTGTCCTGTAAACAAGTAATATAAAAAAAAATAAGTCAATTCCTACTTAGGTCAACAAAGAATTTTTTTTTTTTTATTTTAGCTACTTTTTATTAAATAATTACAATTAATAGAAATATATATATACATATGACAGAATCACAATATTAAGTGGCAAATTTTTTTCTCCCATATAAAACTAAAATTAATTAATTCATCCGGTAAATTAAATGGTTGGAATGCAGTTTAGCCCAATCACCCTTGGCGACAGGAATTATTCGGTGGTATTTTGCCAAATGTGGCTACGTTGGTGCGCTGCGCGGAATAAAAGTTCAACCAAAAAAAAAAAAAAAAAAAAAAAACGAGTTTGGCAATTTTTGAAATCGCGCCAAGTGGTTGCGCTAAACTGCATTTTCACCAATTAAATTTAGTTACTGAATTGATGTTTGAAAAAACTGTATTCACATCAAATGTCATCCTCTACAAGTTTTAAAAAAATGTATTTGAACTTGAGTGGATAAATAAAATGAATTTTATTAACGATTGAAAATTTGAACAAATTATATATAGGGAGAGCGTGAACTAATAGTAGGAATTTAAAAATACACAGATATTTAGCTAATGCACATACTGATAAAACCATTAATTGTAGAATGACAAAAAAAAAAAAAAAAAAAAAACGAGTAAAATGAATTTTGATTTTATCGCTATATATGCGCAGTCGAAAATGATATTTTACAAATTTAATGACGCAATGGAATTACTAAAATATTCTCGGCCCTTTCTGCTGATTCAAGTTTCAGTTGAAATTCTACTTATCTTAACATCTACATTTTATGTGTCACTTATTCAATAGTAGATGGTATGCCGGTTTTTCACAAGAGTGAATTTTTAAAATAAAATCATTATGAATAACATTAATTACACTTAAATAAAATTCTATGCAAAGTTTTGCAAAGTACAGATTTAGCCAAACAAGGTGCGCTTTTTTAAAAACGTTTTTATGTATTTCACTTGGTGTGTGTGTGTGTGTTTGTGTATCAGTGTGTCAGCGAGTCATCAAATTTTCGATCGTTAATTTAACCAACTTCTCATCAAGCTAGAGCCCTGAAACTTTGGGAATCGTTTTTATTCGCCTAACAATATAATATTTAGATATTTGCGACAAGTTTAAACTAATATTTCAACAATTTTTAATAGACTTTTCCACCTTATAAAGACGTTGGTTTTTATATCGAATTATTTATAATTATTATTAAATTACTCAATTAAATATAAGAATTAAAGTAAGCGATGAGGTATCGTGAAATGGACAATAATAAACTTTTCCGATATTAAAATTAATGGAAACAATAAATTATTAAATTGAATATATTTAAGCTAAATGTAATTCAAATTAAATCCAGCGATAAGTTATTAAATTGAATACATTTAAGCTAAATATAATTAAAATTAAAGCGAACGATAAATTATTATTTTGAATATTTTCTCAGCTACATGTAATTAAAATGAAAGCAAACGATAAATTGTTATTTTGAATATATTTAAGTTAAATGTAATTAAATTTAAAACAAACGATAGAAAATTGAAAAGTGATCTGGTACGCCAAAAGTGATCCATCTAAAACAATAGCCTCTTTGTTAACTAATAAATTACGAAAGTAAAAGCAGACCGTGCGTATATATGTGTGCGATATAATAGGCTCCAGAGCTGTGCGTAGTGGAGTGGTAATTTCTCTTAGTGGAGAGAAAAGGAAAATTTCCAAAGGATGAAAGGCAAAAAATTCAGTCACAAAGAGTGAATTTAAATTATCTAATTATATAATCCACTATATATATTGATATTTTTACCAGGTTTTTTTAAAACTATTGAAACACCCTAGCCTGTATCTCAATCAAAGGTGTGAGTTCGTATAAGAGAGCGACAAACAAACATTTAAATATTCAGTGTTTCAATCGATTTCATTTGGAACAAAAAAATAATGATACTCCATAATTTTTGAACCGATTTTTAAAAATAAAATTGCGTTAAAAAATATTTCAGTGGAAACGTTTTTGGGGAAATATCGCCCTCCCTGGAAAACACGCAAAAATGGTGAAAAGGGTTCGAAAATATCACCAAAAATCAATTTGGAGGAAAAAAACTAGGCGGTAATATGATTACGGCTCTTCGTACACAACAACGAAGAAACCTAAAAACTTTGTATAAAGCACAGAGAACCAAACAGACTAAATTTATGTCAATTTTCACAATGTTTTTTTCCAAGATAAAGACCAGTAACTGTATAATATAACAGATGGAAATGAATGTCATTTTAGTAACAAATGTGTATAAGACTTTGTAAAAATCATCTTTTTTCAAACCCTTTGATTCCTTTTCGGTATTGTATTTTTTAAAGGAATTAGTACTTTTGTGAGAATTTTTTTCACCCTAAAATTTTTTTCTATTTGCTTCTGCTTTCCACACACTCAAAAATGTTTCATTTTGGATTCTATTCTTCGAACTGGTGCAAGAAATGTTTATCCTACCCCTGACAGCACATGTTTTTAGAACACTGTTTCGTATTTTAAGAACACAGTTGGCTGACCACGTGTAGATAGTGCTTTAACGTGCACGGTTTTATCATATTTTTCATTATAGGGCCGTGAATACCTTACATTGGTTTCAGCCATTAAATAATAAGGCTCCAATCAATATTATTTAAAATACAAAATATGTCAGAAATTTAATGATACTTTTTAATAACGGAATTAGACATATTTTTTTCAATTTTTTAATTAAAAATTACTTATTAATACACTTTAAAGATGGAATTATGTTAAATATATTTTTTGATTTTATGAATGAAAATCCTTTATTGATAATTTTGAAGGTGGGATAAAATCTGCAAGTCGGGGGAAATGGCACTAATCCATTTTTTAAAATAGTAAACAGTAAAGTTTTAAATAGTAATAAGGCTTAAAAAGTATTTTAATTTAAAAATCAGTTGTCCAAATAATGAAAAATATTTTAAATTATTCATTTTTCCAATTTCCAAAATTTTAAACTATTCATTTTTCCATGGTAATAACAAAACACGAAAATAACTTACGAAAAAGATATTAAAATATAACTAATGAATACCTCACAGATCATAAAATTCTTCTCCATCTATCCTTTATCGTGGAGAGTACTTGTAATGAAGAACTTTGTATCTGTATTATTTCTCTTTATGTTTTCTGTAGCATTCGTTTCTGAATTCCAAAAAATTTTCTGTGAGCGTTATAAATCTAGTAAAACCATTATCAGTAAAAAAACTGGGATGATTAATATAAAAATTTCTGAAATAATTGACTATTGTCACGAATCTCACTCTATTGTTCATATAATCGCCATCTAAATCACACAAGCTTCTGAAGAACAAAAACAATGAAAGCAAACAATTCTTTGATAGAAATCAAATTACTGAATCAAATATTAAAATAAAAGAAAACGATAAAATATTAAAGGAGAAAATATTATTTTGTGTTCCGTTTTTCACAAATTAAAGCAAGCGATTAATTATTAGATTAAATATTTCGATATGTAACGATTGCTGCTGTAAAATGAAAATAAAATATATTTCTAATATTTCAAAAATGATACAATTTTTTTAAAATCATTCAAAAGACAAGATAACCAGTGCCAGTTTTTTGTCTAGGAAATTTACTTGGCTGCTCCATCACGAGAGAACAAAAATTATCAAAAATATTTCATTAAAGATAGTTAAAGAAATACTTTAGATACAAAGATACTTTACCAAAGATACTTAAAGTAATATTAAACATTGTCCCCTACTTAATATTAATTTAATACGAAACGTGATTTTTTTTTTCTGAAGTCCAACTGATTCGATTTTTTTTTTTTTTTTTTCAAATTCTAAAGTGATCACTTATATTAATTGTATAATGTTGAATTCATTCGAATACTTTGAGGTTTTAGTTCAAGGTATCTAAAGTACAATCGAATCAAAGAACAGGTTAAAAAGCAGTTCTTTATAAATGAACAGGTAAGAACAGTTCATGCAAAAGAACAGAAATTACTATCACTAGTCACAGCATAATAAAAATAATGTGCTTGAATCAACCCGACATCCTGTTATTTGTTCCATAAGAAATATTTCTTCCAAAGTCCAAAACCATTTTAGCTTTATTGTTCTAAAATACAAAATAAGAGTTTTAAAGAATTCATGCTGAGTATCATTATTTAAGATGTCAGTGCGCGAACTACAAGGTATTATCGAGTCAGTAAATCTTAGGAGAGCATAAAACGGATGAAATAATGTTACAAGAATTGGACTACACATGTCGTTTTTAAGACAAATTAGGGTTACCAGTGTGTGTGCTGCCATCTGTCGAAAGGCTCAAAAACAAATTTGACACTGATTCATTTATTAGTTTTGATTTTACAGTCCTTTGTTGCCAAATCGAAATATGATTGCAGTCGCAACGAATTTTCACAACTAAAGAGACCTGATTTCATCCATATACATCAAGCAAACCAATCAAAAATAAAAATAAAGAGTTACTTCTAGTGAATTTGGTCTAAAGAAGGTGTATATAGTCTCACTGATCAGAAAAGTTAAGACCACGACTTTTCGGGATGCGAAGGTCGTCACACTCAGGGACTTCTTAGAAAAAGGGAAAATGATCAATGGCAATATTGTTGGTTTATGCAAGTAGATTTACAAAGACATAATCAACTTAATATTGATCATGTTAGCATCGCTGGCACAGTACTATATAGAATAATCCAAATGAAGATCAAAGAGTTCTAATCAATAATTCACTTGAAGACTTTTGAACAAGATATTTGTTTATTGAAGTTAAGATAACACGTTGAAATTATATGTACAAGGAATAAGAAGTGTTGCGTCCATGGACTTCGTTAGGAAAAATAAATTTTAAAAGCAAGATTGACATTATTAAATACATTCTGATAATAATAATTACATTCAGTGAGTTTAAGGTAAATTTATATTGCTAAGATGAATTTAATTTAATGTCTTATAGTCTGTCTTATTTTGATATCCGAACAGAATATTATTGTCTACTTCAATAATTTATCGTTTGGTCATTTATTTTAATACTTAATTTAATAGTTAATTTTATGGCAGAATCGTCTGTTTTATTCTTTTTGTTGTTAACATTGGCAACAATGTAATTTAAGAGAAGAAAATAAATATCTTTGATGGAATGTCGTTTCGCCCCCTCCCCTCTTTTTTTTTTTTTTTTTTTTTTTTTGTGAAATGATAATATTATTATTTCTAAGGAATTTCGTAGTCCCTTAAAAAGTTTTTCGGATCGGAATAACAAGATTCGGCGTCCGCGACAGGACATTGAAAAAAAAAATCGCATTATGTTTGCGGTTGTGAAAGGCTTTAAAAAAGCTGTTTTAAAGTTCGTTCTGGAAGAAATTGGCGAAAAAGTACCAGCTAATGTTACGATAGCCGGATTAAAAGATTTAATTTTAAAACGCGAACAATATATTAGTGATCCTAAGTTTGTTGAAGATATTTTATATCGGCTATTTTGGATAGTTTCTCAAGAACAAAATGATAAAGAGAAATTGAAACAAGAAAAACTTGAAAAGGAGAGACAATTTGAAGAACGTGAAACGGATAGAAATTCAAAGAACGTGAAAAGGAGAGACAATTTTAACTTGAAATGGCAAAGGTAAAATTGAATCAGAAATTGGAATTGGCGAGAATTAGCCGAAGAGACGTTAATTCTTACTCAAATGAAATTAGCAGTTCAAAGAGAAAATTTACGTTGCCGAAATTGCAATTTAGGCAATTCGAAGATGATTTTTAAAAAAAACTGGCTACCGCTTTGGAGTCAGTTCCAACACATAGATAAGGATGGATATATATTACTGGGAGGAAAATTTCAATATTTGGTGCAAGCGACGGTTATTGATTCCAGAGCCAGAGCAGTAGTCAAGAGTTTCCCTCCGACAGGAGCCAACTATGTTAAAGCTGTAAAGAGTTTAAAAACCCGCTTCGGACGATAGGATCTTTTGGTTGAAATATATGTCAGAGAGCTGATTAAACTCATCATCTCTATTCAAATAGAAGAACATTTTTCAATCACATCGTTGTACGATAAACTTGAGTCGTACATGCATACTCTAGAATCTTTAAGAGTTACTACTGATAAATGCAACTCAATTTTGTATCCTAGAATAGAATCATGTTTTACTGAACAACACCTTTATTTCTTCCTCCGAAGCAAAAGAAAAGTTTAAGTAACTTGATGTTGTTCCTTAAAAGGGAAGTAGAAGACAAACAAAAGATATCTTTGGCCAAGTCAGATTTGGTTTAATGAAAAATGGAGATAAGAAAATTCTCAAAGCAAAAAAACAATCAGAATCCGTAATTTCGAAGAAAATGATACCGACTGCGGATGGGTTGTTAGCAACTTCAATTCAAGAGGTTAGGAAATCATGTGTCTTTTGAGAAGATTAACATCAAAGCTCGGAATGTTTTTCAGCGCAAAAAATGACTTTGGCTGAGAGAAAAGATATCTTAAAGACAAAAGACTGCTGCTTTGTGTGTCTGGCTTCAGGACACCGAGTTAATTCCTGTTACGTTTTTCTGAAGTGTATAATTTGTGGGAAGAAACACGCTTCTTTAATGTGTGAAAATTTAGATTCCCTTAATAAAACAATACCGAAAAAAGATGAGTCAACAAAACAGACAGAAAGTGAAGTTACCTTGTCTAACTTCAATAAGAGTACCAACGTTTTCCTTCAAACGTTGAAGGTAAGGTTAATATCCAATGATAAAGTGATAGAAGTTCGTGCAATTCTGGATCTCAGAGATTCTATATTTTAAGTGAAATTGCAACTGAAATGGGATACATTTCAACTCGGAAAGAGACTGTAACACATTCCTTATTTGGTGGCGTTGACTCTGTAAAGTGTATACATAGATGTTATAAGATAGTTAAGATTAGGTAATCTTGATAAGAATTTTACGTGTAATTTTAAATCTTTTTTGTGAGGTGGATCAATCAGTCATTTGTGAAAATATTCCTGTTAGTGCGGACCATGGCTAGAAGAGCTTCGGAAACTGAAAATTAAATTGACAGATTTAGGTAACACTCCTCAGCTTGTTCTCATACTCATCGGAATCGACGTTTTAGAACGACTGGTCAATAAAAAGTTCTGTTTAGTAGACTAGTGGTCGTGGATTGAACTTTACTTGATAAGGTATCCCTACAAAAGGATGATTCTAGTTCAGCAATGTTCATAACCTCACTTTTTGCGAAAGAAGCAAATCTCTGGGAATTAAATTTAATTGGAATCAAAGACCCAATTGAAAAGATATCCAAAGAAGAACAAGAACTTTCGATTTAAAAAAGTTTCTTTAATCTTGCTAGATATTCGAATGAAGGACGTTATGATGTTCATTTACCTTGGCGAGAGGATTGTGTACCATTACCGGATAACTTGGAATTAGCCAAAAGAAGAATAAATTCAACAACTACAAAACTACTTTCAATAATTTGTATGATGACAATGAGTATATCCTTCTGCAATGGCTCAATGAAGAGATTATTGAAGATGTTCCAGAGGATGAAATCGGGCAGTCTGAAAATTATCTCCCTCATAGACCAGTTTTAAAGTTAAGCAGCAGCTCCTCACCTATTCAGTCAAAATTAAAGGACATCCTTCGTTGAATCAATGCTTGCAAAATGGTCCCAATCTAATTGAATTGATTCCAGATATTTTACTAAGGTTTAGAGAAAAAAGAATTGGAGTCATATCAGATATAAAAAAGGCATTCCTGCAAATAAGTATCAACAAAGAAGAAAGATATTACTTGCGTTTTCTGTGTTGGAAAAACAAAAATTGTCAAGAACGCAGAATGTTTAGCCTCACGAGAGTTGTTTTTGGTGCCAGAAGTAGTCCATTTTTGTTAGAAGCTGTCTTACAGTTTCAAATTAATAGATTTTCTGATTTTGATCCTTTCATAGCATCGTGTCTTTCTCACTTGTGGATAATTTTGTCACTAGTGTGGATGATGAGCAAAGTGTTTGAAACGAATTTTTACTGGTGCTAATGATCTACTAAAAAAAGGTGGTTTTGAACAACGATATTAATTAGGTATCTTCTTCATCCGAAATGAGCCATACGAAAATTTTTGACTTGTTAGGACTTCAGTGGAACACACATTTACAACTCCTTACATTCAATCTTAATTGGCTACAAGATATGCGTCTAGAAAAAATTACAAAACGAAGCAGGCCGTCGATAGCTCATAAAGTATTTGATCCTTTTGAATTTGCTTCTCCAGTAATTCTTTGTCCTAAGTTGATTCAGTAGAAAACTTGGAAGATGTCTTTAGACTGGGATGAGGAGATAAAGGAAACTTTACGTGAAGAATTCATACAATGGTTCAAAGATCTTGAAGCTTTGAAACAAGTCTGAGTTCCTAGATGGATCAAAATAAAGTCTGACATGATTGGAAACTGCTCCCTACATATATTTTGCGATGCAAGCAAAGTCACATATGCGGTTGTTGTGCTTCTTGTTCACGTACATGAATGTAATGAAGTATTCCTTCTGTTTTCCAAATCTCGCATACACCTTTAAAGGTAGCTACAATGCCAAAATTAGAGCTTCTAGCCGCTTTGATGGAGGCGAGATTGGCACATTCAGTAACTAAGGCCCTAAGTATGAAATCGATCCAATGCTACTATTGGTCCGATTCAACAACAGTTGTTACTTGGATAAACAAAGAAAAACTTATCTATTTTCATGAAGAACAGAGTAAATGAAATTAGAAAAAGCAGTGAGCCTTCCTCTTCGGGAACATATTTCTGGAGAAGAGAATCCAGCAGATTTCTCTTCCAGAGGTTGCAAAGCTACTTACTTAGTGAAAACAAAATGGCGGGAAGGCCCGAAGTGGATAAAAGATCCTATGGAAAATTGGTTTTGCACAAACACGTATACTGATATTGATGATGAAGAAACTAATAAGGAAAGAAAGAAGACCAGTAGTATATTGAACAACATAACGGAAGTTTTAAGAGATAACTGGTACTATAAATATTTTTCAAGTTATGAGAAAATTGTGACAATTGTTGCATGGATCCTCCGTTTCATGCATAACTGTTTAGTATCTTCTGAAATTACTCAAGGAGAATTGACTGCTAAAGAATTTCAAGAAGCTGAGAGACGAATAATGATGATGGTATAACAAAAGTCGTTTGATACAATAAAAGATTAAGGGCTCTTGGAATTTTTAAAATTTACTGGGGTATTATTCGAATAAAAACTAAAATTAACTGCCGAAAAGATGATGCAGATTTTATCTGTCCTGTACTTCTACTAGCGCAGCATGAAGTATTAAAACGCCTTTGCGTGTGATAAATCTTCACATAAAAAGGGGGAAAAAACTTCCTCACGCCTTATTCAGACGATTTATCCTTTAGAAGTCGATTCAAACGAAGATATCACCAATCTTTTATCTGACAAATGTCTGAATCCTCGTGATGCAGTCATCCCAAGTACAAGTGATTTTAGTAATGCTTCAAATGAAATTTTATCGTCGAAGGTTTGCTAATGGGTCTATAACATCACGTTTGGGGAGAAAAGTAAAAATATCTGAAAGATTGGATTTATAAACATTTCTGAATTGTACTCAATTCAGGATAGGAGAATGTTGCGACCATGGACCTCGTTAGGAAAAATAAATTTTAAAAGCAAGATTGACATTATGAAATTCATTCTGATAATAACTATATTCAGTAAGCTTAAGGTAAATTTATATTGCTAAGATGCCTTTAATTCAATGTTTTATCATCTTCCTTATTTTGATATCCGAACAGAATATTATTGTCTACTTCAATAATTTATCGCTTGCTCTTTTATTTTAATACTTAATTTAATAGTTGATTTTTATGGCAGAATCGTCTGCTTTATTCTTTTTGATGTTAACATTGGCAACAGTGTAATTTAAGAGAAGAAAACAAATATTTTTGATAGAATGTCGTATTTTTTTTGTGAAGTGATAAAATTATTACTTCTAAAGAATTCCGTAATTTTTTAAAAAGTTGTTGGGAAAGGAATAACAACAACATACATACACTTACACTTTTCTGAGTAGAAAGGGGAAAGTTACAATATTAACACTATTAAAATCTCTTCGCAGTGCCATCCATGAAAAAGAATTAGAACTTGTAGATTACATTAACATAAGTTCGTGAATTGCAACAAATAGTGCAGTTAGTAACCTCATTCAAATTTCCCATTCCAAGCACCCTATTCCCCTTTTTAACACAGATACTTTTTGAACCTATCTCATATATAATTTTTGAAAATTCAATCATTCACTCGGGCATAATTAATAGCCGCTTTAGCCCACACCGTTCGAGAGTGCACGAGCGGACTCACGGCCAATGCATAGTGAATTCAAGCTATGATTCCTCAAAAAACATGTGGTGTAGCGGGGCTGACGCACGTTAAATCTGGTAGAGGCTCAAAACCCTCCTTGGCATGGTGAGGAAGTTTAGAGAGGAAGATGCCAGTTCAGGTGGCATCCTCATCAGTTGACCGAGGTTCAAAATTACGAAGTCCGTCACCAATAGCTCTCGTGTTGCTTTTAAGTGCGATGTTAAGGAGCAATCACAATCGCACACACAATTATTCTACACTGAACTCTTACCGCTGCCGCTGAAAAGCTATCAGAACTGCATTATTCCATCGATAAACTGAAAAAATTAATTGGAATCGTCCCACGAAGTTAAAATGTACAAACACTTTTAATAAAATAGATTACAGCAAGTTCAGTGATCTGTATGATCCAATTATAATTCTTAATAGCCGAAAATCCAACCACAAATTTTATCTCACGTACAGTTATTTTTTAAATAATGAACTCATGTTTTTTCCTTTAGAATGAAACAGATTCATTTCAAAATAAGCTCACCTGGGGGTGGAGACAGTCTTTCGACACAAGTAAAGATGCATCCATTGAAGCAGCAGCTTTGGTTTTTCGACGAACAATCTTCATCGTTTTTACACGTTGGTAATTTGCAATCATCTTCCAGTAAAGGTAGCCTCGGAGCAGGACATGATCTAAAGGATGCATTCTGAGACATGATTGCCGTTAGATAGGATTTAATTTCATCCTGTAAAATAAGAAGACCGTATTGATACCTCTTCCAGTCATCTGTTTGTATGTAATTTAAAATGTGGCAAAATAAAACTATAGTTAAATGCAGTCCGTCTTTGTTTAAAATAATAAATTTCTGGGAAAATGATTCTGTAATCGATTCAAATTGAGCGAAATTACAAATTTATTATTCTAATTCATTTAACAAGGAGGGTTCTAACTCGTTTCCTATTGGTAGAACAGCTCTACCAATAGATGAAGCTCGACTTTTGTAGATTGGATTGGAATTATTGAAGTGTAATGAATAGATTTAATAAATTGTATTTATAATCAACGAATAATTTAATACTGAGGGAGGAAGTTAGTTAGCGATGGATAGAGGAGCTGAATCTGTAAACAAAAGAATAGTGACCGTCTTGCCCAACGTGAGAAGTATTCGGATCATGGACAAGAAATATCTACTTTAGGTTAAGGATTCGAATCCTCATTTTTCAAACACTCGAAACCGCTTGGTTCGGTAAGATGAATACGGAATTATTATATTAAACATTAGATCAGACGAGTATAGGGACTGTTGCCATGGATAAATATTTCGATATGTGAATAAAATAACTTAGTTATCATCAGAGTATTACTTTCTGCTCAATAGACTTTTGCTGCATTGTTGCTTTAAGGGTTCTCAGGACATTTAACAATTATTCGTGTGTGCGAAAAACAACATTTTTCAAATTATTGTAATTTACCAAAGAATAAAAGCAAAGAAATTCGAAACTTTTAACATACGCTATTCATACATATGTACATTTTACTTCTCATATTTTTAAATAATTCTTAAAAAGTTGTAAAGAAATATAAATTGCACACTTTTTTTTCCTTCAAAATTACGAAAATCTATATTTTACAGCGTGCGGGATTCTGAAGTACAATTTCGATCAAAATTCACAGAAGTATTGTAATCTTGTAGCAAAATGTTCAATTTTAAGGTTATACTTAGTCTTTAAATACTTAGTGGGGGGAAAAAAACTTATTTAAAATACAATTACTAGCAAAATTATGAAATTTCAAGAAAAAACTCCAATTAGAATTACTATAAAGCGAAAATAGGTATCTGCTGATAGCTGCACGCAAGCTAAGAAAATACGGCGGCCGCAGAAAAAAAAAAATGAAAAGAGAGTCGAAAGAGAGCAGAAAACTGTTAATGATGACTTTTATACCTCTAAAAGAGCAGGGAAGTCCAAAAAGTTGTAAATTTTGCAGTTAAAAGAGGAACATGATACTACCAAGACAAGCGCGATTACGCGAAACGGAGGTTTTATAGTTACGCGGGAAAATTGCAGTTTAATATTGGGATAATTTGTTTGGGTGTTAAAAAGAGAAATTATGTTAAAAAGATAACGAAAGAATATATATTTATATATATATATATCATAAATTTTTAGCTTTTAATAATATTAATTTTAAGTTTAAATAATTTTGGAGCATGGGGCGGGGGTCATTTTTGTTCTTTCAATATTATTTTATATAAATCGTGATCCTTTGAAAATTGATCAATGTATTATTATTTTTCTAATATATATATATATATATATATATATATACACACAAATTGAATTTTGGAGTAATCCTTTTTTACCCAACAAGATGCATTGGAGGATGGTTGGTACCATAGAACTAGTTTAACCCCACAATTCAGTCCCCAGTCTGAATATGCATGCTTTGTTTTGTTGGGTATTCAAATTATACTTTGGTTCAAATTAGTTTCAAATTTGATTCAATTTCATCTTTTTTACTTAGTTCCATAAATGTTTTATTTTTTTTTTTTTTGTTGTTGATTTTGGATTTTAATTGATTTCTTACTCTTATGTTTTTTAATGATAAATTCATTGCTTTATCTTATACACACATACTTATATATATATATATATATATATATATATATATATTAAATTTGTTATATATATATATATATCAAATTTAAAAAAATAAGTCTTGAGTATAGACGGTGAATATGAAATAAAAACCTTATAATTTATAACATCGTTTAAAATTACTTTAATCTAACGCTATCAAGTCGAGTCTGGAAAATTTCAACTTTGTATCCATTTATTATCTTGAATAAAATTTATTTTATAAATTGTTCTCGAATTCCTTGACCCAACAGCAAAGCCTATAGATTTATTTGTCAAACACGGCTTTTGCAGGTAATTCAATGCTAGAGACTGTTGGATAGTTTGCTGCGATTTCTTTTCTCATCCGTCTTGATTTAATACCTTTCCCGTCCTTGAACTGCAGCTGAAAAAAAGTTCTTTTCTTTTTTCACGCTCTTCTACCTAATCGGATTAGTTTCAAAATTCAATGGAGTAATCAATCAATTTGCCTTGCGTTCAGAAGTCGATCGTATTTAATACAAAAAATTGTATTGATGGCCGGTTTTTACTCTTCAAGGTCAGAGTTCCCAAATCGGAAACTATTTTTTTTTTATTCGGAGAGTTTGTTGAACACAAATATGTAGGCCATGGTTCGATGGTTCGCGCTGTTTTTATTACTAAGTGTCCGTTCAAAAATTTTCTTTTTTGGTAAGATATCTGTACATTTAATGAATTTGTTCCGTGAAGATGTGTGCAATTTTTTGGCAAAAAAAAGGGGGAGGAGGTGGAATCATTTGTAGAAAAACAAGGAAAGAATGATGTGAAAATTAATAGACTAAAATGAGAAGGCGAGTTTTCTCTCAATATTTTTAAGTACATTTTAGATATCCTATTATTTCGTTAAAATTTATTAGTGCCATTTCATGAAGATAAAATAATTATTACTATGGTATACATCATAATCGCTTATTATTTAATAATTTTATATATCTAATACAATTTCACATCGTGGTAGTACAAAACCTTAAATTTCAATTACTAAGCCTTTTTATAAACGAAAAGCAATTACTTTTGCGTAAGAATAAATTAAGGTTCTTGTCTGTTATAGCGGTGCCCATCAAATTATGATTACGCCAAGTCGTCGCCAAACTCGTGAAGCTTATCTTTTGATAAAACTTACTTGGCTATATATCTTAGTAGCTTGGCGATTAATCATCGGACGCCGCTGTAATAGACATTAAATTAATTGCTGTGATTTCAAGAAAAGATCCTGATTCCTAATTGCAGGGAATTCAAGCTATTTGAACAAATGATTTTTATGAAATTTAATCTTCAAATAAATGCAACTATTAGGTATTTTATTACAGCTTTTGGATAATTTAGATCAATATTACGTTTTAAAAATTATTCATTACACTGTGAGCTCTCTATATGCCGGAATAAAAGAAGGTTACTGTAATAAATATAAATGTCAAATAAATAAATTTTCAAAAAACAATTTGATTAATAGCAGACTAAAAGAGAGTTGTTCTTATTACTCACACATACAGTCGATTCGAACCTAAATGACCGAAACATAGATATTTCATAACTGTTTCGAAATTCATGAGTTGCCCCTATCAAATTACACACGATAGACATACATGCGTGAAAATAAGTGTTAATAAAAATACTAAAGTATCTCAATTACGAGTACACAAATTTTTAAGTAGAATCTCAGAGTTGGGAAAGTTATCGATCAATAGATTAACGCATGTTTTATTAAAACAATATAACATTATGCAAGTATTTATCACATAAAAAGTTATACCCACATATTATTTATTATTTATTGAATCATACAGATAATTATATTGTTTATACCAATATTCTTAAATTCAATCATTCTAATCGTACTTCGATCGAATAATTTTCAAACATCTGTAAAGTTCGTTACAATTCTCAACCATTTTTTAGCCTGGACCCCAAGGAAAGTTTGTTTTCTGTAATAAATAGAGATACAAACTTTAAGAGCAAGAAGTTCACATCAAATGGATTGAGAACTGCATAACAACCCATAATCGGAAACGTTATGGTACATCGGAGGATGGTGCTGTTGACGAAAAACCTGAAGGGGAAATATCTGATTTTTCGTCATTCGATAAGAAATCACCTCGTTTGTACGACGTTAAGCGAACGAGGAGCTGGAAGGCATGCACTTAGTGTATGGATTGACTGATGGAAATGCACGAGAAGATGTATGACTATATCGAGAACGGCTCCCATATATACATGCACTGGAGTATCGTTTATTTTTGCATGTGCATCCTAATTTGTGTTAAATTGAGTCTGTAAGAGATGATTGGTAAAATGAAAGTAAGACAAAAGTGACTCGTACACTCATTTGTTCGAGTGTTCCTTGGACAGAGTTGTACGAAGAATCCGTGTCAATTCTGCTGCCAGGCTTATGAAGGGGGGAACCCGGGAACGGAAATTACTTCGATCGACAAGTAGCTAATCACAATACACTCTCTGGGTCCCTCGTCGAAACCCAAAAATTGCTCCACCCCCTCAACTACATCCAGACTCAAACTAGAGTTGTAGTCTCTTGATTGGACGAACGCATTTCACTTGGTACTCCCCCACTCCTCTCATGTAACTTCTAAATTTTTGCTCTTAACTTATTAGCTTCACTTAAATTATTAAAATTTCATTAATTCTAAATTAAATTCAATAAATATAAATTGCACTGGGCAATTGAAGTAATCAAACTAACCTATCAAACAGAATATTAAAGCCCAAAAGAGCTAGGGACTTCAGAAATCTAACCACAACGTACACTCATTTGGTCAACGATGGATCGGGCATGGTGGACCAATTACCTGGGCCCACCCTTCTCCGTATTTAAGTAGCTTAGTTTTCTTTTGTGGGGTCTTTCTTCAACAATAGCGATAAAAGTTAAAACGCCTTAATAACTAGCCGGAAGGGGATTCTCTTTTGGTCTAGTTGATTAAAGCACTCCAAAAAGCGATCGAACAACTTTCCGAACCCAACGACAGCGGGTTTGAAATGCCCCCTGTACCAAGGTCAACTGCCTTTCCCACCGAAGGGGAGGTGATCGAAAATCATCCCACGTAAAAACACTTCCCCCGCCGAATTTTCTTTAGAGGCACTTAAAATCCCTGTGTATGAAACAAATGTCGAATTTGAAATAAATCTGGTTGTAAAAATCGTCTGCGCTGCTGCGGATACCCTAGTAAAAGAAGGTGCAAGGGTGGAAACTTCGGACATCCTCTGTAACATTTTGAAATGAAATAATCTTCTATACAATTTGTAATAGTTAGAGTACAACGAATTTTCTGAAAATCTCTATATTGTATCTTTTCTTTACTTGCACCTCTGCAACCACTTTCCCATGACGTTTCCGACATACGGTTGCTCAATACTTTAGATATACTCATAAAATTTGCACCTCTATTTATGGGAACCCCCATAGAATGCTGGCAAAAATATCAACAGTCATTTTCAGAACGAATCATCGCAATGTAATGAGTAAAAAGTACCTGAAGCGCGAAGACATTCAGTTATAAAGTATTTTCCTAAATTCTTGGGAAAGGTTTTAAGGAATGATAGAAAACATCTAAGAAGTACAATTTTTACCATATAATACATGGGTGGAGAACAACCGCTAGATGGCACTGTAATGGAAAGCATAAAGCACGGATTTCGGGAGACGTACAGGAAAAGGCCATGGCGATGTGAAATCCACATTAGGAATGACGATGTGTAAGAAAACTCGCGTTTTATGCTTTCCATTACAATACCATCTAGCGGTTCATCGCTTGCTCTTCGCCTATGCATTGTGTGGTGAAAATTGCTTGTTAGCATATTTTTTTATCACCACTCAAATGTTTTCCCATGAGTTTCGTTCCACCCTGTATTCATTCCTTCGCAGTACAGTTCCGAAAGCATCTGATAAAAATAAGAACCCATTCTGAAATAGAACAATTAAAATAATAGGATAAAATTATATTGGAGAAAGTGAGAACATGTGATTCCTCTATAGAAATTTTTGCAATAACAGAATCGATGATTTCGAAGGCACAATGAAGACTCTTTGAGTAACTTTTTTTAATTAGATATTTATAAGAAAAAGTTTTTATTCGTTCTGATTAAACTCACGCGAAATTTGCATCTAAGAAAGAAAAAAAAATTAATTTCAACCAAGCAATCATGTAAAATTTTAATTTTTAAAAAATTTCTTCTACACATACAAACTTTTAATACATTTAAACAAATTTCGTCACAATTTTTCAAAAGTGTCTTTCACCATTATGTGACAAAAGTTAAGTTGTACTATTTTAAAAGTCTTACAAAAAAAAATTTCAATCCGATACTACTGGAAACACTTAAGAAACAACTATATCCAACAAAGGGCATTTTTCTTTAAAACAAACAACTATCAATCTGAAGCTTTATTCACTGCACAGAACTGTCAAAAACATTACTCAAAACAACCAAAAATATTTCGAAAGTTTATATCGATTATAAAAACCTTAACGTTTTATGATTTATACTTTTTTCGTGACGGTCATGTACTTCCCCGATATGAAAAATAAAATGCTAAGTAAAACGAGTTTAATGTTATAAAGAAGGTCAATGAAATGACTTCGCACACTATTAAAGAAATTTAAAAAACTCTCCAAATAAAGCAGCAATTGCTATAAAATTTTGTACATGTATTTAAAAAATTTATACAATTAAAATAAGGAAAAAATCTTTATCGATATTTTGGTCTTTTAGGTACCGTGTCCTATTAAACTGATTATAATAGAATTATTTACAAAAATAACTTAAATAATGGCGTTCTACCCTATAGTAATTGATGGAAGAAAAATACGAACGTTATAAAACATCCATACACCTTCGGAGAAAATTTTTGAAATACATTGATATTTGCTATCAAATATTTTTAATGCTAAAATATAACCTAAAGCTATGAAAGACACATTTTATAATTTGCTCTTAATTAAAAAAAAAAATTGACATGGAAAATATGGTGAAAATAGTACATAAATTATCAGAATAACGCTCATAACTCAAAAGTAAACAAAAAATATCATTATTCTGTAAATTTTATCTTATTCATCAGAAAAATTTTGGGGGCTCGTACTACTTTCATGATGAAAATCATATTACTACAATTTTTATTGCGTTTCAAATCAAATAACAATGAAAAATAAAAAAAAAAATAAAAAGTTATAACAATACATGATTTACATCTTTGTTACTAAACACATATCAATTTTACAACCATCAAAATAGTAGGGTTTCTTAAAAACTATAAAAAGAAGGTACTTGCAAAATTTAAATTAATTTGGTTCATAACTTTTTCTGATATCTACATTGCCATATGTGAATTTGTCGAGAGAACTCATTATGAGAAAAATCAAAAACAAACTTTCGAATACAATTAAAAATTAGCTACCGAGTAAAATTCAAATCCCTGTAACTTAAATTCTAAATAAGGTATAAGCAAAATTCAAACACTATTAGAAAGAAAAAAGTTTGATTTTTAAACTGACATTAAAATCAGAAAATCGAAAATTTTGACAAAAATGACGTTTTAAAGATGTACAGATACCTTAATATACATGCAAATATTTCAAAAATAAATAAGCGACAAAAAAGAAGTCATGAATATTATTGTGAAATGAATAAACGACTTGTGAATCGTTATTGTGACTCTTTATTAGTCTACTGTGCTTTATTTAATTACAGAAAGAAACGCTTTCTACTGTTATGACGAAAACTATTTCTCAAATTTTAATTAAAAAGATTGTTTAATTAATTGTTTCGGAATCTAAAACAAAGCTTGTGATTATACTGTAGAAAAAAAGAAAATTCTTCTGGAAAAATGAGCTACAAGGTCAGAATATAAGTACTAATTTTTTCCACAATTCTGTGTAGTACTTTAATACGAAACAATTCTCTTTGTTTACAATTTAATATACAATGCTGTGTGTGTGTGAATCTATTGATAATTTTTTCCCATTAATCTTGTCAAATATATCGAATGCTATAATTGAACATATCTCACGATAAAATATTTGAGAGTTCGACGATCAATATTAAATATTAAACAATATCAATTTTTCTGAAGAAGATTTGAAATATTACATATTAAAAGTGTCTCATATAACTGATTGTAGAAAATTTCACTGTCATTCTGTAGAGAAAAGTGTTTGGTTAAAAGTTATATATATATATATATATATACAGAGAGCAATTATTCAAACCCGATTAACAATCGCTTACTCTTTAAGAATAAGTAAAAAAAAATTTCTCTAACGAGGGGTATAGTAAAGGTTTAATTATAACTGAGAAATAACCTATATATCTGGATAAAATTTACTCTGCTTTTTTACAACGTTTTTATGAATTTCACTTGGTGTGTATGTATCAGTGTGTCTTGAAATTTTCGATCATTAATTTAAACTTCCCATCAAGCTAGAGCTCTGAAACCTTGGGAATCGTTCTTACTCGCCTAACAACGCAATATTTAGACATATGCGACAAATTTTAACTAATATTTCAATAATTTTTTTTAATTATGCAGTTTAGCCCAACCACTTGGCGTGATTTCAAAAATTGCCAAGCTTGGCAATTTTTTTTTTTTTTGGCTGAACGTTAAGTCTGAGAAGCGGACCAGGGTAGCCACATTTGGCAAAATACCACCAAATAATTTTTTTTAATAAACTTTGCCACCATATAAAAACATTGTTTTTAAAAACGTTGGTTTTTATCTCGAATTATTTTTTTTTTTTATCCTTTTCTAAATAATGTAATTACAGCTATTAATATTGATTTGTTTGGTTTCAGGAAGCCATAGATCAAAGTAATCCGATTTAATTAATTAAATCAGAGTGTTTTTGCAACTAAAAAAAATAATCGAGCCGAAATTTTATTTTTATTTATTATTCTTATGGTCCACAACCAAAGTTTTAATTTCTTCAAGCGTTTCTTGACCTTTCTAAGGCCGTCATTTTAGCTCTCCGCAGATTGAACTCTACAGGGTATTTCGAAACTCGTGGGCAAAAATTTGAGGGTGATAGAAAACATCTAAACAAGCAATATTTTCACCGTACAATGCAAAGGTAGAGAATAAACGGTGAATTACTAAACGACGCAGTAATAACTAGAAAGCATGCGGAGTTTTGCACATTGTCATTTCAACCGTGGATTTCAGAAAACATGTCCTTTTCCTGATTACTACACTTCGCCATGCCCCCTGAAATCCACAGTAGGAATGAGGATGTGCAAGAAAACTCGCGCTTTATGCTTTCCATTACAACACCATCTAGCAGTTTACCGCTTGCTCTCCACCTATGCGTTGTGAGATGAAAATTGCTTGTTTGGATGTTTTCTATCACCCCCCCCCCTTAAATTTCTGTGCATGAGTTTCGAAGTACCCTGTACATTCTCAAAACTGGGAGTTACATCTATCTTCGGCTTCTTTAAGCCCAACAAATCAACATTAACCTCCTCAGTAACAGCGTCGTCTGTAGGAAACACTAAACAACTTTTTTTCAAAAAATGCCGCCAAGTTAAATAAAAGGCGTCATTAGTATCCAGAATTAGTTAATTTTCTTGTTAATAGATGGTAGTTCTAAAAAAATGATTTTTAGTGAACATTTTACAATCGTAGCTTATTTATGATAAAATGAAAATGGTGTTTTCCGAGAGAAAGAAAGTTATACGCTGGCGCATCGCTAAGTGTTCATATTTTTTTAATATTTATGTAATAAAAAATTATTAAACGCACTGTTGAATTCCTTAAAATTGCTGTTTTATATATGACAATATTAATTTCTTACTCAAATCTTTCCACTTCTGATTTAGAACGCAGTATCGCCTGTAGGAGACATTGGATCAATGGCTATCAAAATCACTCGATATGAAACTATAATTGTGGCATATATTTGAACTCGGAATGATATTCTTTAATTGCTAACTGAATTCACCAATTGTAGATATTTAAAGGATACAGGAAAGAATCTATCAGAAAATGAAATGAAATATAATTAGCGATCACTGTAATTATGTCTAATTTAAAATTTCCCGGAATTCGAATATTCTGGGCAGAAGAAACTATAATTCCCGTACTCGCAGACATTTCTTGGAAATCACGAGTTTTCAATAAGAAACAACTTAAAACTGAGAAATTATTTAATAGTATAAGATAAGGAGAGAGAAAAAACGAATGATAAATTTTGGAAATTAGGAATCTTCTGCAAACAGTTCGGACAGGAATATTTTGTGATTCAAATTTTACATTATGCTCATTCTTAAATTATGTTGATTATGCTAATTATTATGAATTACCAATTCAATTAGAATTAAATAAAGATTTTAAATTAACACGATGATGTCACTTTGTCCCAATGTTTCCTCCAGGAGACAGTTAATTTCTCAAAAATAAAAATAATTTTTTTAACATTTTTTCAGTGCTTTTTCATGTATTTAGAACCGATTGATACAAATTAGTCTAAAATTTATGGTTTATAGTTGACCTTGGGTCTGAGGAGGTTAATATCTATAATTAACCACATTATGTACATAAAGATCAATTGTTACAGAATAAAATTTATCCAGATATCTTATTTCTCAGAAATAATAAAACTTTATGATACCCTTGGCTTATTGAATTTTTCTCAAGAAATTTTAAATGAATTGCTTATCTTATGCTTGAGTAAGACTTCTAAACTTTCAATGAAATCATTTCCTTTCATCTTTCTTTCACACAGAATGAATTACTCATAAGACAGTTAAATGTTTATTCACTTTTCTTCGTAGCGCCGGGAGATGGAATTTTTGCGGTTAGCATAATGAGTCGTAAAGAAATAAAAGATGAGATAAATTTACCACAAATTTGAAAGAAATACATTATTTTGCACTGACGTAATAATTTACAACGACGTTACACCCCGTTATTTTTCTTTGTCGAAGCACCCAGTAAATCGCCTTGAATATTCAATTATCATAATATAATTGTTCAAAATTATCAATAATACACCAAACTTCTCAAATTGTAAAATTCATCAATATATTTAATGCACATTCAACCAACAAACTCTAGTAGGGTTGATCAAGCCTTTGTGTGATTTAATGTGAACTGTTAGAATACTTTCACTTCTCTCTCTAAAATCTAAAATATAGCAGCCCGCATTATTATTGATCCGGACTCTTACCTAGATAAAAAAAAAAATGGCTGGTTGAATTCTATGGATATAGAAACAATCACATCAGAAAATGAATATAAAAAAACACCCATATGTACCGTATCAGTATAATGTTTTCAAAATGATTGTAGAGTGTATTTAATTTGTTTTTTATGGTTGCCCTTTGTTACTTTTTATAGCTATTCATTCATTTTTCAATTCCTTTTTTACCTTGAATCAGATTAAAATAATCCTATATATTGATCATTATAAAGCAGTAATGTCCATTTTTTAATATTCCTATTAATCAAATTCTTAAGCATCAACTTATAAATATAAAAATAGTATTGTTCTAACAATTTTCGAGTTTTTGAATGAATTTTTTCAATTTCAAAAATTAATTTGTGAAATTATTTTTATGAATTCGAAGTTCTGTAATAACAGATGTTGCGCAAAGTTTTTTTTTTATTGTAAATTCATTAAATTTTAAAAATATTACTTGTTGTTATAAAAAGTTCGTTTAAATAGTTAAAAAAACTTTTTTTGAAAAGTATTTGTTAATAAATTCTTTAGTTTTCCCCAATCAATCAATAGTTTGGTAATTTTACAATGTTTACTGCGTCATATTGGAATGAAATAAACACAATATTTTGGTTTGATGTAAAAGAATAATTTCTTAATCTTATGAAAAAAAAAAGGTTTAAAATATTGTGTATTAATGGGTTAGATTGTCCTATGAATTTAGTTCAGATGAACAATCATCACGTGGAACAAATTTTTTTTTTCTTGCGTCAGGTAACATTGCCTATAGAATCACGAACTCACTTGTACCTCTAATAAATTTATCGGTCGCAGTAGCTTAGTGGGAAGTCACAAACTCGTTGCCGGTGTTACTCGTATTTCATGGCGTCGTGGGTTCAGTCCTGGTGCTATTAAAGATCTGCTGTGCAGCAGGGCTGATGTACGTTAAATCCCTCGAGGCTTAAAGTCCTCCCAAATTTGGAGGACTTGAAGCTTCGAAAAATGTATGCAAATTTGGAGATAGATTAGGTACCATTCACGTCATTTGATTGAGGTTCAAAATTGCAAGGTCCGTCGCCAATAACCCTCGTGTTTCCTTTTAATTACGATATTAATAAACAATCAATCTAACAAATTTATTTTCCTGCATTTGGCAGCACTGCCAACAGAAGTACATGCCGAATTACGAACTCACACGTACCTCTTGCAAGTACCAATAACAAATCCTCAAAAAAGTGTAGGATTTCTAATGCTATGTATGGCATTGAAGATTATTTGTTATGAGATAGTGATGATGAAGCGAAAATTCACAGCTAAGTACAGAATGGGAGTCATATGACGAGTTTCTCAACAACGAAAGTAAGGATATAACCATGAGGAACTATTTGCCATAGATAATGGATGTGAGTGTATATGTATATATGTATATATATATGTGTGTGTGTGTGTGTTACATTTGGGTTTTTCAGATATATCCCAACTTGATTAAATAATGTAGTCAGTCATGGCAGAAACAGAAGGCAATAAACACTCAAAATTATCCTTTATTCAGAATACGAGGGATCACTGGGAGGGAGAGATATCAAGCTACATGTTGTCGATATCAATAGATATCCAACAATACCTCGATTCTCGAAACACCTTCATGGAAGGAGAGTGGTGATGCGCTAGAACATAGTGTTAAGTTAAAAACTGCAAAAGCCAGGCGGACTAACTTATTGTGCACATACTTCTTAAGATTCCCACTCGTAATTAAAACTTGACATACCAAAGATAAGGGGGAAATCTCCTTTTTTCCCCGACGCGTGAATCGAAACTAAAATATGCGGCTATCTTGGAAATTATTTAAAATCAATTGCGGTATTAAAATATCCTAAAACCCACCCCCTAAAAAATTTTTTAATTCCACTACATTTTCGTAACACACACAAATATATCTTTATATTTGTGCGTGTTACGAAAATTTAGTGGAATTAAAGTTTTTTTCCATATATATATATATATAATGGTTTGGTTTTAATATATTTGTTTACTTATTAATTAATGGAAACTTATTTTTAAAATAACAAAATAATGTCTACAAAGGTGATGCTGCAGATTTAAGCGATATTACATCAGTATAAAATATTACAAATATATTTACACTCTCGTTCCCCCTACATTAAATAACAAAAATAGCTTTAAAAAATTGTATCCCTTATAAGAAAAAGTTCTTACAGTATGCATTACAGTATTGTGACAGTAGTCTTAATTTAAAAAAATTGTATTAGTTTTTCAAATTGTGTTTATGTCAAAATGGATAGAATTAAATATAAAAGTAAACATAGCCGAGAAATAGAATAAAGTATGTAAACAAACAAAAATGTACATTGGAATAAAAATAAGTGAACAAAACAAAATGAACTTAAAACGCAATAAATGTTAATATCCAGGAACAAAAATGACTCAATCTGAAACATTTTCGATTGTCAATCATCACTGTTCCAGGAAGTTATAACGGCTGATTAATAGTTCAGACATAGTTGATTTTGTTCTTTCAAGACATAACTCAGGTCAAGTGAAACAAGGCTTTTCCCATCCGAAAACTTTTATTCTTCGAATATTTCTAAATTCTCTCCTTCCATAAATGGTTTCAGCTGGGTCTACCAATAATTAAAATAGATACCGTTACCTTGAAGCTCAAAATATCAACATATTTCAATGGTTATCAAATTTGCTCCTCAAACTATTCCTTTTTTTGGTCAAAAATATTTTTCGAAGGGATACCATGTTCATAACTAAAAGTTTTAATATACACCAAAAAATACGGAAATTCTAAACGGCGATTTTTTTACTTTCTTCTGTTCTCCAATGAAAAAGTTTCCATTTATTTTTAAAACACTTAGAATCTAAAGACTAATAATTTAAGAATATTCGTGTTAATTATCCAGCAGTTTAAGAAACTGAGGATTTTCAATTAAAATTTTATAAATTTAAATAAAAAAAAGTATTTAAATTTTTTTTTCTAGCTCAGTTGTCTACCGAACGTGTCTGATAAGAACCAGTCTGGACAGAGCGAACCTACAGATTGACAATTGAAATCTGCCCAAACACAGCAAAAATCAACAGTTTGCTATCGAATTCCCTTGAGAGAAGAGCCCTACTTAACAAGTAATATAAAAATAAAAATTTAGGTCAATTCCTACTTATGTCAACAAAGAAAAATTTCATTTTAGTTACTTTTTATTAAATAATTACAATTCATCCGGTAAATTAAATGGTTGGAATCCAGTTTAGCCCAACCACCCTTGGCGACAGGAATTATTTGGCGGTATTTTGCCAAATGGGGCTATCCTGTTTCGCTTAAGGGATTAACGTTCAGCCAAAAAAAAATCGCTGAGTTTGGCAATTTTTGAAATCGCGCCAAGTGGTTGGGCTAAACTGCATTTTCCCCAATTTTAATTTAATTAATGAATTAATATTTGAAAAACTGTATTAACATCAAGTGTCACACTACAAGTTTTAAAAAATGTATTCGAACTTGAGTGGATCAATAAAAAGTATTTTATTAACGACTGAAAATTCGAGCAAGATATTTATAGGGAGAGTGTGAAATAATAGTAGATATCTAAAAAAGTAGTGCAGCATTGATGTTGTTTATTTTATACTTCAATAAAATTTCACGTATTCCTAAATTTGTTAGATATTGCAAAGTTAAGTGTATTAGTTTTATACGATTCGCCGAACATATTGAAATGTTGAAATAGGTGATTATTTTGTTTATTTTTCAATTTTTCAATTGCTTGACAGCTTTACGTACGTAGAATGTTATTTATTCGTTTTAATGTACTAAACGCGTTAAATAATTTAATTTTACGCATGCGTAATGCATTCGTATTATTAGTATTTCTTAAAATTCTATAGGTATTGGTAAATTTAGGATTTGCATCGAGTGGCATGCACATTACGTTACTGTTTTAAACAATTTTTTTACTGTATGAGGATAGTTTAAAACCCTCCCAAGTTATGAATGAGAAATGATGTATTAGGAGTAAGAAATTGGAATGGGGAAACTGATGATATGTGATCCATTAATTGTTGTTTTTTTCTCCTTTTTGAAGAAATTCCAGAGTTTGACACCCTTTTCAATACAAACAAATAATATAAAAATATTTTTAAAGGCAATTCCTACTTAAGTCAACAAAAAAAAATTTATTTCAAAAAAAATTTCCAGCGATCTACACGCTTCGTCACTGACGGTATTTATTCCTGAATTTATATTCTGCTCAATATGTTATATAAGAGAAATTTTTTTCTCTCTCACATAAAACTAAAATTAATTATTTGAAAATCAAATAAGAAAAATTTATGTTTCGATCCGAAGATTCTACACCGACTTTCTACCAACTTTCCCATTGCAAGACAAATGACATAGTAGAAACATTGGCTTGTTTCTTAATTCAACCGGTAAATTAAAGGGTTGGCATGCAGTTTAGCCTAACCACGTTTAGTGACAGGAATTAATTGGCGGTATTTTGGCAAATGTGGCTACCCTAGTCCACTTCGCGGACTTAACGTTCAGCTAAGAAAAAAATCGTCAAGTTTAGCAATTTTTGAAATCGCGCCAAGTGGTTGAGCTAAACTGCATTTTCACCAATTAAATTTAATTAATATTTGAAAAAAACTTTATTAACATCAAGTGTCATCCACTACAAGTTTAAAAAATATATATTTGAACTTGAATGGATGAATAAAAAGTATTTTATTAACGATTGAAAATTTAAACAAGATATATATAGGGAGAGTGTGAACTAATAGTAGGAATTTAGTAAAAAAAAATCTTTACCAAATCTTTTCCGACTATGCCTTCTTTGAAGTAGTATCACCGGAAGCAACGCATTATTTTGATTGTTTCTGGGTTTCCAGTCTATACTGATGAATGCAGGTTTTATCCCCAATGACAACTCGATACGACAGCAAACAAAGCTAACCATTAAATCCGTGTCAAATTTGTATTGGCGTTGTTCAACAGATGATAACAAATAATGGTAAAACAAACTTACCATCTGTCTTCAAAAAATGGTATGTTTTGTGCACTTTAGCACATGTATGTCTTGGTATCTGCAAAGTACGCTACAATTTAGAAAAGTTCTTCAGCTTTCGAAAATTCTTCTAGTTTCAAAAATTCTTCAACTTGTAGTGCCAAGTGTCACCAAACATAATGCAGCGACTCTCTACAACAGTAATTGGCCGCGGTAGCTTAGTGATCATGGTTTCGGGTTCGCGGACGGTGATTTTCGTTTGGTCGCGGGTTCGATCCTTCGCCGCTAAAGACCCGCCGTGTAGCCGGGGTTGATGCTCGTTAAATCTATAGGGACCCAAAGTCTTCCCGTTGGAGTGGTGTGGAAGTTTGGAGAGGAGGTGCCAGTTCAGGTGTCGTCCTCGTCTCTTGACCGAGGTTCATAATTACGAGGTCCGTCGCCATTAGTCCTCGTGTTGCCTCTAGTGCGACGTCAATAAAAAACAAAATTAAACTCTTCAACAGCAATGCCAGAAGTTTAAAAAAAAAGAAAATGAAAATCTCCTTATGAACCAGCCGGAACAAGACGTCTTTTTCAGCTTGGTTGGCAAAGGTGCAGCAAAAAAGCAATCGGTCAACTTTTCTTCGGATCAACTGGTTCAGGGTTCAAAACAGCAACCGGTATCCAAGGTCAACTACTCTCTCCCCCTGCACGAGGTAAGAACCACGCAAAACTCAATTCAACAGGGAGAGGATCGAAATCAATTGCAGAAATGGCTGAAAAAGCAACCTTCTTTACAAATACTAATGTTTCTCTTCGTATCATCAAGATGGTACTGAAAGGGGAGTATGCAGCGACTCTCTTCTACAACAACGACAGAAATTTTTTAAAAAAGAAAAATCCCTTGTTCACTATTCAGAGACAGATGTCTTTTTCCAACCTGATTGGTAAAGGTGCAGCTAAAAAGCGACCGGTCAACTTTTCGGTCAAATACTCTTTCTTCCTCCACAGTGTAAGAAAATATCTTACGCCGAAATAGCATGGGAAAGCAACTCTTATGAGTTTAAAATGTAAAATACTGTACCTCCTGTATAATTCGACACCTCTCCTTTCCGCCCAGTCAGTTTTCCGGTGTTTTTAAACAGGCAGAGAAGCCTTGCAGACATTGTTTTGTCCCTTCTGTATATTTCGAAGGAAAACTATATAAACTGCTGTTTGTAGAAAATGCAACACCATGAAGGAATCATCAGAATCAAATGAAATTCGCAGCAAATGTCAATTATAGGATATTATGCAAATTAATAAAGTTTCAGAGCCATCGCGCGTGCGCGGCGCGCGCAGCGCCCTCTGAATTGATGCTGAAAGCGTATATATAAAGTGCTGTAGCGGGACGTTGAAAAAAGTCTATGATTATTTGTTAGTGGCAAACGTTTAGTGAGACCTGAGTATGCCTCCACGACGGAAGAATAAGAAATTCAAGCAACTTACGGAGTTTGAACGAGGGAGGATAATCGGCCTTCGAGAAGGAGGATTTTCCTACCGCGCAATAGCAGCTCGTATGCAGCGGAACAGTTCCACAGTGATGCGAGTTTGGAAGCAGTGGACCGACGAGCACCGAACAACTCGAAAAACAGGCACTGGACGACAGAAGGTGACGTCAGAGCGCGATGATCGACACCTGCTCCGCATGGCGGTGAATGATCGCACAGCTTCCTCCAGGCAGCTGGCAGCACGTTGGTCTACTGCTACAGGTGTACAATTGTCGGCTTCGTCAATTCGTCGTCGTCTGCTGCGCCGTGGATTGCGTGCAAGGGTGCCTTTATACAGGATTCCCCTCACGGCGAATCATCGACGGCTGCGTCGGCAGTGGGCTCTTGAGCACAGAGACAGGCGAGCTGATTGGCACCAAGTTGTCTTTTCAGATGAATCACGCTTCAATTTGTGGACCCATGATGGCCGTGTTCGTGTTAGACGTTATGCCGGTCAACGCTGCCTTCCTGAGTGTATTATTGAACGACATAGTGGTCGAACACCCGGAGTTATGGTCTGGGGTGCGATTTCGTATCATGGACGATCCAATTTGATACGAATTGAGGGTAATCTCAATAGCAACAGGTACGTCCGTGAAGTGCTACAGCCCGAAGTCGTTCCTTTCCTTCAAGGCATCCCTGGAGCTATCTTTCAGCAGGATAATGCACGCCCACATGTTGCGCGGACTGTTCGAGACTTCTGTTCAGCACAACGCATGCAACTTCTTCCTTGGCCTGCTTATTCACCGGATATGTCGCCTATTGAGCACGTGTGGGATATGGTTGGTCGGCGTCTCGCTCGTGATCCGCGTCCTGCAGTTTCCAAAGACGAACTTTGGTTGCGCATACAAGCGATATGGAATTCTCTTCCTCAAGCAGATATTCAACATCTGTTTGACTCCATGCCACGTCGTATAGCAGCACTTATTGCAGCGCATGGTGGCTGCACCAAATACTGATTTCGGACGCTTAATTTGTTTCTTTTGTTTTGAAAATTTCATCATTTATTTGTATCAGTACAAGTCGTTTCTGCATTAAATTTCATTTGATTCTGATGATTCTTTCATGGTGTTGCATTTTCTACAAACATCAGTATAGTATATCCATACAAAATAGTGCATTTTTTGCTATTGTCTTTATTCGCGAATACAGTAATAAATTTTATTCTATAACACGCAGTTTTTCCCGCTTAAATACGTTATTTTTAGTGAGTTTCTACTAAAATCCGGCATTTTCGGTTGTCTGGCGATGCTCTGTTTCTATATCTGCCGGATTTCAGAGAAAACATGAAATATGATTAAGAAACTAAATTCGCAACATTTCCTGCTGCAATAGAGTTCAGTCAAATGGTCAAGCCTTAAAAGTTAAATTGATAATAAACTCATGCTGTATGTCCCGGATGAAACAGCCAAAATACAACTAAAAGAGGTGATTAACGTAACAGAAGTGGTCAGCTCAGGAGATACTACGGTAAATTATAAAATTCCCAAAGAGAAAAATGTTTAAAAGTGTGGGCAAATATTGCATCGAAATTATGTGAAAATAACGTTATCCAACAAATTAATAATAATAATATTAGTTGTCATTCATCCTCAATATTTAGCTAAATAGGAAGTTTAGTATCATAATTTTTAAAGAAACATTTCTTTGAGAAGAAATCTGAGTTACATTCAAATTTCACATTGATAATTTAAAGGGATATTTTTTAAAGTTAGATATTTGCAAGCATTAGGATAAAAAGACATTTTTAAAGACTTAAAAAGTGGTTAAAAGATACTCTCAAATTTTGAAAGAAAGATCTAAATATAAAAAATTTCTAAAATAACAAAAATGTCGCATTTAATTCTATTTTTTTTTTTTTTTAATTTGGGAACCACAAACTACACGGTGGATCTTTAATGGCATCAAGACTCGAATCCCACGACTTACGAAAACCATCGCCGCGATTCCGCGAACATGACCACTTGGCTGACGCGACCACAAAGAATTAGAATGAATTTAATAATGCTCGGAATATATACTTGAATCTAATTTAAGGAATTTAATTGTATGGATCTAATTTAATATTGCTGGAGCTAATATCCTACTCTACCTTGTAAAAGTTAAACCTTAGTCGTAATTATGTAATCATATACATGGACTCAAGTATCGGGATAAGTTTGGTATTTAATATTTACGTATAACTTGTTTGTGAACTGATAGACAGCATTTCACACAATAATATAAACAAATATGTGTGAACAAGTAATATAGAAAATTCCTACTTAGGTCAACAAAGAAAATTTTTATTTCAGTTACTTTTTATTAAATAATTACAATTAACATAAATATGTATATACATAGGACAGAAACACAATATTAAGTGGCAAAAGAAATTTCTTTCCAGCGATCTACACGCTCCATCACTGACCGTATTTATGCCTAAATTTATATCCAGCTAAATATCTTATATAAGAGAACACTTTTTTCTCCCATATAAAACTAAAATTAATTATTGATAATCAAATAAAGAAATTTCAAGCTAAGACGAGATTCGATTTGAAGGCACGAGGATTCTACGCCAATGCTCTACCAACTTTGCCATTGCAAGACAAATAACATAGTAGAAGCATTGGCTTGTTTCTTAATTTATCCGGTAAATTAAATAGTTGGAATGCAGTTTAGCCTAACCACCCTTGGCGACAGGAGTTATTTGGCGGTATTTTGCCAAATGTGGCTACTCTGGTGCGCTTTACGGACTTAACATTCAGCCAAAAAAAAAAAAAATCGCCAAGTATGGCAATCTTTGAAACCACGCCAAGTGGTTGGGCTAAACTGCATTTTCAGCAAGTAAATTTAATTAATGAATTAATATCTGAAAAAACTGTATTAACATCAAGTGTCATCCACTACAAGTTTAAAAAAATGTATTTGAATTTGAATGGATGAATAAAAAGTATCTTATTAACGAGTGAAAATTTGAACAAGATATATATAGGAAGAGTGTGAGCTAATAGTAAGAATTTAAAAATGGAAAATAACGATATCTACAAAACAGTGTGCCTTATCGAAACTCAAGCACCTCGAGATGATGTATAATCACGACTAAATAAACTGACTTTCTAGAAATTTGCTATCTATTGTTTATAATTCACAAGAACTAATTTATTTATGTCTCAAAATTATAGATAAATAGTAGATCACACCCAGATGAATAAAAGGTAACCGTGAAGGTCTGGAGATACGCCTAGGTTTTCGAAATGGTTTAAGATATGTTTTCTTGCCGCTGTTACGAGACAAGAGGCCAGAATTATTTATTGAGCAATGAAACTAGGCTTTTGCAAAGTTGTCTGCCCACGCGATTTACTCGAAATGAAGCCATTGCTTTGGATGCCAGAAAAAGAGTGACACGGAACCATGTTGTTCAGAGCTTTGATTTATGATCCAGTAATTTCTATTTCTCCGGTGCTATGAAGAAAATTTAAAACTATTTTCCGTTTCATTGATGGAATAAAATATAACACACAACGGAGTAATTGTACAAACAATCAAGTCACGAATTTGTTTATCGGATTTCGAGTTGGCTACTATGAATTCAATGGAAATTAACCTTATTGTTAACAGGATGTTAGAGTAAACATTTAAATTAATAATACTTTATTTATTATTAATTTTTAATGTTTGATGTTTAATGAATATGGAAACATTATTACTCGAAATTCTCTCTCTCTCAAAAGTGCATTTTACGAAATTGCATTTTACATTATTTTCTCTATTTACGCGTATAATTCTCCCCCCCTCCCAAAAAATCATTAATATGTGCATGTGGAACCAAGAAAAGGGAAGCATACGAATAAATAAAAGATTCATATATATATATATACATATATATATCCTATGGAATTTCTACTTTTGCTCGCAAATATTTACAAGTTGATGTAGTTGAATGCAATAAAATGCATCTGACAGAGCAAAAAATGAGGAAGGATTCTGCGGATTTACTATTTTCCTCCAATTCTTAAAAATATTCTTAAATATTTTTTTAAAGACCAGAAAACTAGCAAACGAATCATTAAAATAAGGTTAAAGTTATTTTTTTTAAAAATCGAGGGGGAAAAAATTCTGCAGAAGCCTTTATTATTTTTTTCTCTTTCAGATTTATTACTTTCAAATAGATCAGATTGTAACGATTTGAGAGCACAAACGGAAATTCCATAGGATTAACATTACGTCCATGAAATTAAATGGCCAGTAGACGGGAGCCTTATTTTTTTTGTTTTTATACCATCCTGTTATATTTTAATTCACAGAAATGTGATGGTTGGATCTTTAACACTTGTAAAAATACACTTTATTCCATTCCAAGGTATGGAACAGTATTAACAACATTTTCTCCTTTTTTTTGCTCTTAACTGTTTCTTTTCTCTTACTTGGCTTTGATTTTAGAGTGGAATGTTTTTGATTCTTAAATAGTATTTTTATTATTTAGGGGGGTTGGTTACATTAAATTAATATATTGCTAGATGTATTTTAGTAAATTCTTTCCTTCTTATAACAGAATTTCTTACATTAGAAAATATCTGTAATTTGGTTTTTGGTTATCTTTTTAACAATTTATTTTTTGTTCTAAATAATTTTTAAAATGCTTTAGAATTTGTAATCTGTATTTTATATGATTATATGATCTTGTTTATATATATATATATATATATATATATATATATACTTTTACTACACCATTAATGAAAATAAACTGTAACTCAGAAAATTTTAAAAAGAAAAAATGTAGAAATAAAGGACAAACAAAGCAAAAAAAAAAAAGAGAGATAAAGTAAAGTATTTTAAAATAATGTTTCATGTTTAAGACAGAAAAAAGCGTTGTTATGTATATAATGTATATATATATATATATATATATATATATATATAAACTTGGGTATTAATACATACTGCACTGTTGAATCGATTGCAAATTAAAAATTTCAATATGGTACATATTTTTAAAGAGTATATTTCGTATTGTTTATTTATTTTGTTAGTATAAATATCTTACGGAAACAGTGAATTTTAGTAGCATTGTCAGGTGTCACAGGACACCTGAACTGTTATTGTATTTATATAATATCTACAAGATGACAGAAGAGAATTAATTGAACATTGAAATCAGTATGATTATACTAATGCGCATAATATGTTAAGCGGTTTTCTTTATCACAAACTTAAAAGTTGATTTTCTATCTTTCAATTCATACATACTCTTCACAGAAATAAATAAACTACACGGTAATTAATTTACTTATCTTTATTTTAAAGTCCAAAGTGTCACATAGTGAAAAACCTCTAAATTTGGAGCATAAATATGTGTACTTGTAAATACTAGTCTATCGCTCTGCAATAGAGTAGTTTGTCCTATAGAGCTGAAGTGAAACAAATGAACTCCATAAATCATACATCACGATTATTTCTCTGAAAGAAAAGAGTTTTTCTATTATGTATCATCATTAGTACTTCGCTATTTATCATGATAATGCTTAAGAGCATCACATTAGCGCATGACAACCCCAAAGAAAAGAAAGATTCCTCCACCAGCATCAAACGGAGAAAATGTCGTGAAATCATTACTGGCCGAGAGCCAACCGAAAGCGCACACAAATCCGTTCAATAAATTCGTCCAGAATACGTCTCTGGGTATCCATAACACATAAATTCATTTTGTTGGAAAAATTCCCACCGGGGTTATTTTTCAAACAATAAAATACGAGGCGTGAACTTCCTCCAAAAGAATCAAGGAAGAATACAATTCATTGTAAAATATTCCCACTAACCCTGCCAAGAAAGCGACCGATGAAGGTCAGCTAGTTTATGTACCGTCGTGACAAAAAGTGCCTCCTCTGTAGGTGGCGTGTCGTAAAAATCTTCTCAGGTTTTAACGATACCTCATAACTTAATCAAGATATCTTTTTTTTTTTTTTTAGATTTTTGTTTTTGAAGAATTGGATCGAAAATCCTCATAAGAAATGACTGTGATGAAAAATAACGATCGACCTTACTGGACATTAATTTCCTGGTAATTTGAATAGCCTTAAAAGGATGGAAGATTCTTTAGATCTTCGAATTTATTACTTAACGAATTTGAAGATAATATTGGTTACAATAAAAACAACCGGAAGGAACATGGAGGAATAATGAAAGGTGTATCGGGTTATCACATGCTTTTCCTTTTAATTAACCTCTGGAACTATTTTACTGCGAATG
>BMAW01037090.1:0-35519 GCA_019974015.1 Nephila pilipes
ATATATATATATATAATATTTCTCTAAGTAAAGTCTATTTGTTATACATTCAATGAGAGGAAAATGATACATCATGAAACTGGCTGTGGACACCACTTGAATCTTTTAGCCTCTTTAGCTATATATATATATGTATTTATATGGGGTGAGGATGGGGATGTCTGTGTGAGTTTGAAAGTAAAAAAAAAGAATTTATATTATATTTAGTTCTGAGAAATGAAACATTTTTAATAATTCTGAAAATTTATTTTCTTACAAATGATTTACAATATATTTTCAGTTGAATTATACAATCTACTTAACATGTTGATTTTGAATGAATGTGACATATTACTCACTAATATACAATACATAGCAATTATTTCGAAACCATTGCTTGCTATTTAAGCCTCATTGATTTAAGATTACTCTATTTCTCTTTACCGAAATACAGAAATTTAAATTATTCGAACTCAGTTCAAAACATATCAGTTGTTTCTCAGTATGTGATTGCCAGATGTAGCAGATTTATTTACATTTAAGGTAGACTTACAAATTCTAAACTTTCTCTCCCCAAATCTGCTTAACTGAGGCTGTGTGAATTTGTTATGAGTTGATTGGTTAGCTGTGTTGCTTTCATCCGATACTTTAACAGTAATGCGTAAGTATTTCGGCTGTCTGCTCGTTGCATTCCCCATTCAACCGTATCTTATATAATTATTCAGTTCTACGCTATAATCCACATTTGGTCATTAATAAATATTTATAATTTGCGCAGAAACATGAATTTATTGGAAATATTTAAATATGATCTTGAATTTGAGCTTTAAATGTGTATTCCCATGTAAAGCTTGTTATTTCCAGATAGTTTAGGTGAAGTAATTTGAAAAGAGAGATTTTTTAATGGAATTTATTTTCTTCAAATCTGAAAGAACTTTGACATTTTTTAAAAGTTACGCTATCATCAGAATGAATTTACATATAAAATGCAAAATGCCCTTGAAATCTTTGAAATACGAATAAGGTTCCAAAAATAGACGAAAAGCTGTAAACTTACATTAGCTTAACAAATTCTGTTTTTGATGTCTATGTTTTATTGAATATTTTTAATATTATGAACATTCATTATATCTAATTTTAAAATTAAATAAGTACCATATCTTTATTAAGTTAAAATTTTATTATTTCATTCTCTCATAAAAATGACTTAACTATATATCATTTAAGCAAATCAAAAAGAATAATAAAGCACGCACGCACGCACATGCACACACACACACACACACACACATATATACTATATATATATTCATGGTTCATGTATTTTTGTAATATCTGTTTAAATAATTTTAATACTAATTGAAACTTAATTATTTGAAAATGTATTTTTAAATTTCATTACTGGAAAATATGTATGTTTACTTTTATATTTTTTTATTTATTTTTTTTCTTCCTATTAGTATTATGTTTTCAAAAATATATCTGATAAGTTTGCACGTTAAGCAACCAATGAGATTATATAAATTCATTTAAATAAATTATAATATTAAATTTTGTTTTTTTTTTTGAGTTGACATCAATCTAATTTGAACAATTATTACATGCTCTTGATTTATAGCGTTTTAATCGCTGTAATGAATTATTGAACAAACTATGATAAATATAAACAACTCAATAAAAATGGATTATTTTCTAACAAATATTTATGTTTCGGTAAGCCAAATATTTAAAAACGTATCAGCTAGAAAATGTTCCATACACTTTTGAAAATTAAGAATATATAAGGATTTACCAAAAAAAAGTTTAAATTTATTTCTTTCAAAAAATTCTGCTTCACTAATCACTTGTTGAGATAAAAAAAATTATTCTGGTTTTATTTTTAAAGGATTATTGTTCACGAATCACTGTTAATAAATTAATGAAGTTTAACATGTATAAAAACAGAAATAAATTTCATAAGTATACTCAGTGTGGCTGTAAATATATTTTATTTTCAGAGTGTGGTGTCTCATTCTAATTTATATAATATGTTTAAGTGTTTGGTACTATAAATTTAATGTCAGTATATCTCGAATAAATCTAAAGGTTTTCCCCAATATATTAAATAATAAAACTAATTTATAAACTGATTTAAAATTTATGAAATTCGAATCATTACTGAGAATAATTAGAACGACTATTGTTGAAATGAACTATGGTACTTTATATTGTTAATGAACACAAGTATTAAGATTTAAAACATATTGTAGAATTCTTAATTTTTATTCTTACGAAATATCCGTTATTTATATACTTGTATACATCTTCAGATAATATAATTGTTCAGTAATAGTATTCATTTGCACAATAGTGTATTGTTTAATTTTTTTGAACAATATTTATACAAGAAATCTAAGATAATTGCCATACATAAAAAAAATACTTGGTTCCCACTATGGTAATTTAATGTTCACATACTAAGCCTGCTTAATAGAATAAAATGTAAAATATATCATTGATAATCTGTGCCTCTTTTTAAAATACATATAGAGAAATAATAAAATCCTTTACATGAGTCATATTTAATGAATAAAATAATGAAACGTTGGAAATGCTAAATGTAAAAAAGTACAAAGAAAACATAACCAAGAAAATTGGTGATTACTTTTACAAGAAAAATATCTTTCATTGTATAAAATGAATTTCTTTCTCCAGAAATGTTCTGTTACTACAATGACATCTTACTTAGTTTGAATAAAGATCTACAGCAAATCTTCATATCATTTTCAAAGAATTTTTATAATAAAAAGTGATGATTTTAAATGACAGAAAAATATGTAAGAATATTATACATTGCATGAAAAATATCGTACATAACGAATCTTATTCAAATAATAGTTGCTCATTAAAGACAAACAATACATCGCTATTTCAGCAAATATGACAAAATAAATTTCTAGTCAATTGTGTATAAAGTTCCTATTTATAAAAATTAATTTTCTCATTATCTAATTTAGAGCTATGGCTCAACGGGAGAATATGAAATGCATTTATTACCATTGAAACTCTAAATTTTCTCTAAGAAATAAAGCGCATGTATTTCGCATTATAATATGATTTCATGTATCACAAAGTACGCTTTGTTAATTGTAATCAATAATTAGAGACAAATTACATACCTCGAATATAACTTTCATAAGAAAATTTCGTATCTATAGAAGTACTAAGCTAAAGATAAAAGAAGTTTAAGTAAATAATAAAAAAGGAATATTTATGCAATGATTGGTGAAATGATATCATATTAAAGTGAACATTTCTGAAATCTAAATATTCAAAAACTTCTTTAAATCTAACATAGACGTAGTTTTCAGTAAAACATGGCATTTATAATACGAAAGAAAACGATAATTAGATAGAAGGAGAAAATGTTTACTATGATTATAATTTAAACCCTCTATCGATTATCTTACTATCAGAGAAATATGAAGAGGGAAAGAATAATGTATTTTCACTGTATTGAAACTACTATAAATAAATATTATGCTAATTTATCGTAGTCCATTTCAGACTGTTAGGAAAAAATAACTTGCAAGATAAAAAATGAATTTCTTCTAGGTCATTATTTAACTATTGTTGATTAAAGGCATGCGTTTTGAGATTGATGTGTAGATAAACAAAGGGAATAGTACCTACATACATAGGTAATCAATGATTTTCGTGGAGTTAAGTTAAAAACTCCTTATATCATATTGCTTTCTGGATCTAACTTCCTTCGGGTAGGTACGGGTTTCGAGAGCCAAGACATCTTATTTATCTTTTTCTCTAATTTAGAGGTTTACTATCTTTGGTAAACATTGGTGATGCACCTCTCGCACACCCAAAAGATCTGCAAATTCCTTTGGACCTTACTTGTTCCAAACAGCAACTGTTTTTTTTTTCAATTTTTCTTCACAAAGGCTCATCTTCGGACGAGTACAGATGCTTACATTCAAGAGATAGCCGAGTGAAAAACCTTGAACAGAAAAGAAAATCTTTGTTTTGTTTCTATGTAAGTTGCACGTTTTCAAGGAGTTCTTTTTATTTCTATTTGGGGTGGATTTTGTGTTTATTTTATGTTTTATTCTATTTTATTCTTCGTTTTTTTGTATTTAATTATATTACTATTTAGTTAGAAATTTAAAAGTAAAAAAATAATTTGTTATTATAAACGTCAGTTCAAGTTTTTTTTTTTTTTTTTTTTTTACCTGACCCAAATGTTCGCCATGTGGAAGGTGACCCTTGTTTGGATAAAGTGGAGTCTGAGGATCTTGTGGCGTTCCCCCTACCCCATGTTCATGCTTCTCAGTAGACGGAAGGTTGGAGTCAGTCCGCTCTTGCAAATCGGTTGGTAATCGTTTCTGCGGGGGTTTTCTAGAACACCAAAGACATTGCTTTTGGGTTAGTATTATAGTTAGGGGTGCTTCGGGTGAACTAATGAACCCTCATTCCAAAGCTGTTATGCTATATTCCTATGCTACCTCCGAGATTAAAGCAGTACCTGTCAATTGCCAGATTACCGGAGGGCTGTATTCCCTTCTTGTGATTCTAGGTGGGTGAGTCACACTGGAGTGAACAAAATCCCCTCCCCGGATCCAAAAACATTTTTGTGTCCTGATATAGACCTAATTCCATCAACCTCTTCTTTTTCTGGATGTATGTGAAAACAATATTTACATATTAAAACGAAGCATTTTGCAGCATTCAACAGCTCTCATAATCGGCCATTTATTATAAGAAAAAGCAATGAAAAATCTATGAAGAATGTTTCTGCAATCCTCATTCATAAAACTTTATTAGGAAAAGTAGGAGACGTTAAAACACTAAACAAACAAAATACAGGGAACATTTTATTTGAAATATTCTTTAATTAACAAGCTGAATTGCTACCAAGATTTAATAAAATAATTGATAATGTAGTTAGTGTTACACACTATTATTCTTTGAACCTGTGGTTTTGTGTCACATCCGAACTACTGTATGATACAGAAGTCAACACCTTATATACTTTAAATGTTGGATATATATAATGGTTCTTTTTTTCCGACTGATGAACAACAATCCGTAGCGACGATCTAACAATTAATATTATACATTTGATCATTACATTTAATAGCGTTACACTACCCAAATTTATAAAAATGGTGTACTTAAATTACTTTATCTGAACTAATATACCCAACCAACTTAATGTTTAAAATGCCAAAGGTTTTGAAATTGATTTTTTCACCCGTGGTCAAAATCCTGTGTCTAATGTTCCCCAGTAAGGAATCAACATTGTAGAAAAGTATTGTTGGACAGATTCAAGCGTGTCTCCGGAGTGTGCATAAATACACAAATTCTAATTTTCGAATACAATAATCACACCATTTCATAAGGCATTACATATAGTACATATAGCCTTATATATTTTCCATACATCCAAATCATATAACTTGAAAAAAAAAAATTCCTAACCTTGTGTTTGGCGAAATATATCCCTAGAGGATTCATTATCACAAATTCAAACAACCAATCAATAAAAAAAAATTTAAAAAATATAACTAAAAAGATTGATTTTACTTTTCATGAACAATTAAACTTCCTCTCTCATACTCAAAATCCATCACCAGGACCAGATAACCTCACCTATTAAATGATAAAACACTTGTTAAATAATTCTTTCATGAGTCTGTGAAACTTTTATAATAGAATCTGGAATAAACATGCATTACCTCATTGATGGAAAAATGCCCTTATTATTCCCATTTTATAGCACGTCAAAGACCCAACAAATCCAACGAATTATAAACCCGTAGCATTCACCAATTGTGTCTGTAAAGAATTAGAAACAATGGTGAAGGCCAGACTAAGGTACGTTGAGGAGGAAATTTTGATTTTTAGCCTTTCCAAAGTAGCTTTCGACGAAACAGGTGTACTATTGATAATTTTGTCGCTTTGGAAATACAGGTAAGAATTGCTTTTGTGCAAAATAAACATCTTGTCGCTATTTTCTTTTCCATATTGAGAATGCATATGATCATACTAGTACGTATGGTATCTTAAGGAATTTATACGATTACGACTTAAAGGAAAATCTTCCTGTGTTTAGTTAATTTATTTTTACAAGTATTTTAAACTTAAACTTGAACTTATGAACATATTTTATTCCAGAAGAAGAGGTGCCTTATGGGAATGTGTTAAGCTTCATTCTGATGATTCTTAAAATGAGTATAATTATTTTAAATATCCCTCCATCTATCTCCAATCTCATTTACGTTGGTATTCTGTAAATTTCTTGAATGGAAAAAGAAATGAGTCCAATAGAATAACAACTTTCCCAGGCTAATAAGAAAATGGACAAGAAAATAAGTTTGCTTCTTTCTTACAAAAAAATATGTGTTTACTTTTGTAGGCAAGAAAAACTCCATCTGGATAAAAAATATTTTGCAACAACATTTTAATTAAATTAGTAGACGAAATAAAATTTTTAGGATTACTTTTTGACAAAACCTAATGATTCTCTCATGTTTTACAGCTTTGAAAACGATGTGAAAAATTACTAACCATTTTAAAAGTTTTATCACTCTGACCATACTTGGCATGATAAGTTTATCATTCTAATATCCATTCGAAATTAAATTAAGGTTGTTTGATGTATGGTTCAGGAAAAAAATCTGTTTTATGCAAACTGAACACCGTACATCATACCGATCTAAGACTTTGTTTTGGAGCATTCAAAACATTCCCCATCAAAAACATTTATGTGCAATGCTACGAACCTGTATTACACGTTAGGTGACAACTTCTGTCTCTTCAATATAATTTTAGAATTTTATCTTCATCATTTAATATTTTATATTTTCAAATACTAGTTTATTTTTAGATATACTATATAGTGCCAAAAGGCTTTCCATACCTCTGTTTCATAGAAGAGTACAAATATTACTCGGGAGCTATTGGTTATCTTATATATGTATCATGAAAGCAGAAAATGGGTTTTCACCCTAGTTGGAACAAATTTTTAATTATAAGAATCCCTCACATTTTTTTTTTTAAAAAATGGATACAGCTGAAAATATATACATCCAAGTTTTTAATGATTTATCAGAGCAATACCCTAATTTTATCCACATATACACTGTCAATACAAAGTTATTGAATTGTGGTGAATTTTTAATAGACAATTCAATTTCTTCTTGTCAACTCCACTCATTTTCTTCTGTATTTGCTGCAAAACGTAATGACATTTTTAAGCATTGGATAAAGTTTCAAGACGACACGAAAAAATTCCATTTTATTCTCGGATTTCATGAGTGTTTAGTGATCAATAAGTCACGTAATTTTTTTTTTTTTTTTCTTTTGTTAATTCAAAAATAAAAATAAAAATTATTATTAAAAATCGTCAAATATAGAGTTAGTTTTACGTGGATATATTCTCCTTTTGCTATCAAATGCAAAGGAAAATTAGATAATGCTGCTAAATTTAACTTCTGGTAATTCTTTCTCATCATTCTATACTACGATATATTAAAATACATTAAAATAGCTATTTGTGACCACTGACATGATCAATGGAACCTAGAAATAGACAATAAATACATCATATAAAATAACAGTCATGTATTACCAGCATTCATTTTCTTTAGCGAAGATGAGTCGTTATTAAACGTCTCCGACACTCAAGATTGACCTATAGGAGCCATTTACTAGGAAATTCTGCCCAATGGTCAATCATCATGTTTGTTATTTGACATTGAAATATATTTTAAATGAATGATCTGCATTTAATTCTATTCGTTTTAAACATTTTAAATCATATACACCATCTTCATTTCCCAAACAATTATTTTTTATTTCATATAGGATTCTGGTTTTACCACATACATTTAATTTTATTAAATAAATAATCTCTTTAATATACATTATTTATTTTTATAATTTTAATATACTATATCTGTTATAATGGAAATATTTTACATCATGTTTGGCAGAATATGTCCCGGGGAATTCAGAGCCAGACATTGTTAACAACCAACCAATCTTATATAATTTTATGTTTCAGTAAGAATCAAAGTCAGAGAGTATTTTATAAGAGAGCGTATCATAGATTATCTTACTTTCGCCAACTTCAATTTAAAAAAAAAAAAAAAAAAACATTTAAAAAGATTGCTTTAAAATTTTCAATAGACTGCTAAATATTCATTATATATATTCTATTTTTAAGAAGCCTTTACGTACATTTTAGATAGCAAGCATATCATATGCTCGCAATCTTGTTTTGCTATGCGAATGATTTTAAGTACTAATTTTTTAGTGTTTAAATCAATAAATTATGTTTCAGAATCCCTATATTATTTTTAATTAACACATAATTAGCTAATTTTGTTTTGAATTCGAAATAAGAAATGAAGGAAAATATCGATATACATATTTAAATATTGTTCATAGCTCATATGGAAAATTCATGTTTCCTTTTATACGTTTGATTGAGATAAAATGAGAACCATTCTGATGAAAGTACTGTAGTTTGAATAAAATCTTACATTCAAGTAATTAAAGCTCACTTGTTTTATTTTTATTAATATATCACTAGTTCTTATATATATATATATACATACATATATATATATATGATTCTTAAAGACTTCATGTTGTGTGGGGATGTGTTTAAAATGAAATAAAGAATTAAGTTTACAAGCACAAAATATTTCATTTCGATTTTTTCTTTCATTGCATAAATTTTTGAAATTACTTATTCACTAATGAATCAAGCCCAAGAAATTTGAATTTTTTTCAGTGCTAATTCAACTACCGGTTCATTTATAGTAGTATATCAAGATAGTTTTTATTGTTCATATTATACTTACTGAACACAAAACCTGCAGGACTTATCTTGTTAAATGTAAGTATGGGCATCAAGGCAGTTATGAACCCTAGCGATCTTTTCTTTCTCTGTCATCGGGGCAGGTGTCGTCCTCGTCACTTGACCGAGGTTCAAAATTACGATGTTCGTTGCCAGTAGCCCTCGTGTTGCTTTTAGGACGTTGATAAAAACTAAACTGAACTAAACTGTGTTCGGGAAACACTGGTGGCGTACCTCAGGGATTTTCTAAGGTTCCTTTTTTATTTTTGACCCTTCAATATGTCATGTGATGTTTATTTGTTTCCACATTTTTCAAACACTACAAAGTGATATCTTGACCGGCGTAGTTTAACCATATAATTATTTTGAATTTGTAAATTTTATCATTATCATCACATACTAAAATCAACGTATCACTGGAAAGCTAATAAATTTTATTATAACAGAAAATATTGGATCTGAAAATCGCTTATAACTGACATAATGTGGATAAAAAAATATAATGCTATATCGAGAGTGTTTTAAAATGCAAGTTACTAAAATATCCATAGAGTACAAAAATTAATCTCGAATATATATATTCTTCTTTTGATAGCTGATGCAATCTCAGTATTTGAAACGCACTGGAAGATTTATTTACCTCTATAACACATCACTGAAGTTTCGGTTAGAAAATGAAAGCATTGATGGAAATATGACCGATAATTGATGTAAAAATCATAATAAAAGTATTGTGTCTAAAACAATATCTCACCGACCACTGATAGACTAGTCGTGGTAAAATATATTGTCATGAGAAGTTTTGTGTTTTTATGTAAAATTTTTGATAAAGGTAGAAAAAGATGTTGGAGACAAACAAAGATGAGGTTTATCAAGTGTGTCAAACACATTTGACAAAATTTGTCTTTCCAAAGTATTGATTCCAGCCTATCGTCGTTTTCATCCGAATGATACTGAACAGGAACTAATCATGACTTCTGGCAGTGTAGATAATGTCGTACATGAACAATTAGACTATCAGAAAACGTATAATTGCCGGGTATCAACAAGTCCCTGATGAGTATAAAGCATAGAAAATGGGACTGTATCACTGACAATTAATGATTTTCATGCTAAAGACGTTCCATCCATGTACCGTAAAGTTATGTTACAAGGGACAAAATGTGAATACGTGATCTGGTACATTTATCTTATTAAAAGTTCAGAGTAAACCATATCGACGAAGAAATTTACGGTAACACTCTTTTGGGACTACTAAAGTGACCTGTATTATTATTTCCTAGCGTGAGAAATGACAGGAATATTCCAGTTATTGGCCCACACTGAATCGTTGTGAAAGTCAAGTTACTAGAAACTACAGGGCTATCTATCAATAGCGTTTATGTTGCTGCACAACCAGACCAAACAACATACAGCCTCAGTTATGACGATTTACTTTTTTTATTTACTCGTATTACGACATTTCAGGAAAGTACCTTTGAAATCGGTATTTCAGAAATAAAGATTAGTTCATCAAGCCATCTTCATGCAACTCCACAAATTTAATCTAATTTCTTATATGCCAATTTTGAAGCAATAAAGCATAAAAATGTAATCTCATTATTAATATATAATGAATTAATTCTGTCAGAATTGTTTAGAGCTTCTTAATTATTTAAACTTAGTGCTATATTTTGTATTAAAAATCATAGAATCAATCTCCTCATTAATACTATATTTACGTATCTTAATGGTTTTGGTAGGTAAAATATCTAATTATTTAAATATTTGACCCTATTTAATTTAATTATATAAATAATGTTAAGAAATAAAAATCTTGAAAACTGTAATTTTACATACTCAACATCTTTCTCAGAATTTTATTATTAGTAATATATAGATTACCAGTAATCACATATTGTTAATCTTCATTAATGTAAATAAATATTCATAATACCTGCAATTATTTTCTGTCTTGAAGTGTAAAACTTTACAATTGTTATAATTATCAATCAATCACTCCGTATTTTAGAAAAATATAAAATGATTTAGGAACAGAAATGAATTTGTTTTGCTTTATTAAATATATAGTTAAAGTTCATTTTATTAAAGGCTTTAATAATAAATTAAATATGTATCTTTGTTTTTATTACAAATTTTATGTAAATGATCTTAACAATTTAAAAGCAAGTATAATTCATTTTAGTTTCACTATTAACGACATCCATTAAAATTTAAATTTCACATTTCTTCATTCCAAAAAGAAAGTATTTGAGACTTTTAATATAGAAGTTCTTTAATAATTTGTCATTTAAAAAAATATTGTTTAATTACATTCATGTCCATACATATTCTTCTGCTGTTTGTTCCGATATTTTTCATTTTTAATAACTATATTAATATCATTGACAATTTTGAAACCATAATTCATATAAAAATGTTATTTATTGTTATTTTTTTTCCAAGAGGAAAATATTTTTTTTACTGTGGAATTCACATACACTTAAAATATATATATATATATATATATGTGTGTGTGTGTGTGTGTGTGTGTGTGTGTGTGCATGTTCATGTATGTATGGGGGAAGGGACTTGAATTTATTTTATCTATTTTTTTTTATTCATTTTAATTTAATTCTTATTTTTTTTAAAGTTTTTTACTTATTTTTATTAAAATTGTTCTGTTGTAGTACTCTTTATCTCTAATAAAAAGCATTGGCACATTCCCGTGTTTAGCTTGAGTGGGAAAACCTTGTAATGCAAATGTTATATTGCTATGCAGTGTATGACATAAAGTTCTTTTATGATCCTTTTTGATTCAGTTGATTTATTTTTTTGATTAATCCTTTTCGATTTTTGCTTGGTACAAATTTGGAATACATATTTTTATATATCACTTTAGTTGTGTAAATAGCATTATTTCTTCTTTTACAGTGTGATTTTTTGCACCTTGCGTTTACGAATTGACGCAGTTTCCATATCAGTTTATTATATTTCATTTTGAAAATGTTGAGCATGTAAAATATATATAACCAACTAATATAATTTTCCTACAACAAAAAAATATAGAATTTGTAAATATTATATATCTTATTTAGCATTGTTCTTCTCTTTTTGCTTTGCATTAAGTTTTATTTTTTTTCCCTTCCTATTTTTATTTATTTAGTATTCATTGAAATATTTGATGTCTTTCTTAGTTGTCTTAAATTTAATTTTTCCCTTTTTATCCAGCTTTTGTAAATAATATATTTATTTTTTCTTATACATTTTTCTCGAATATAAAAAATAAATATCTAGAAATTTATTATAAGTTTAAAACTTTTCTTAACTTTCAAATCCTCTTCAATTAATTTTATTAATGTGAATTATTTTGTTATAATGATGTTATTTTATTTTAATTATGTATACATACATTCATATATATATATATATATATATATATATATATATATATATATATATATATAATGTATAGTAACACAATAAGGATAGTAAGTAACAAATTAGTTATTGTTATGCAACCTGATTTGGTCTTTGAGTTTTAAAGATAAATATTAAAGTTAAGTTAGCGTAGATAATTTTTTGAAATGTTGATATTAAAAATTTATTATTAAAACCATTAAAGGATTGTGCTTTTTTTATAATATACTTTTTTATTTATATACATATATATAAAGAAACTGAAGGCCAAAATATTCACGTGACAGGTGTGCAGCTAGAAATATCCCTCCGGTAGTAGGGGGATATAATCTCTCTTTTCGCTATATATGATTTACACAGTCAGGCCATGCTAAGTATGAGGTTATCAATGAGTTGCTGATGCTATGTAGCCTATTGTTCCCTCAGTCGAAGTTCCAGAATCATTATTTTTGCTAAGTTGCATGCTATCGACCACCTCTCCAGGAAGTTTTATAACGCTCTTTGAGTTGTATTTCCGAAAATGATGCAAGACAATCCATGTGATTAATATCCTCACTTTCCAACTGCTCTTCGACAGCTACTGTGCGATGACCTAGAACATTGCCCTCCTTAAAGGAAACTTCGGCCCCATCCCACCTCTATGATACACCCGTTCGGAAGGAGAATCTCGTTGTAATAGCTTGACTCCTTGACTGAACATTCTTCGAGGATGTGAAGATTAGTATGGCTACCAAGCCTGATGCCTCCTCAAAAGAGAAAACAGGAACCTCAAACCGGTCTCTTTCAATGATGCTGGAGGGACTATTGTGGGTACCCGCGTTCTCCAGATGTGAATGTGAACAGAATCACTAATCAAACTAAACTGTTCTCATCGGTAAAGTGTACTCGATCCCACTGATTTTCTAAAAATGTTCCTGGCACAACTAAAGCACCTTCTTCGATGAGCAGGCGTCGCAGGTACACACTGTACAGGTCGTATTGCAAACAGATCATGACTGTGCAGCGTCCTAGCCGATATAAAATTTGACTTGGGTCTTCCAATCATTTGATATATATATATCAAGTAAAGTCTCACGCGGTCTGCCACCAGTTCTTGGCCTATAGACCAATATACCGCTCATTCTCAGGTGTCATTGTTCGTAAAGGCCATAGCTGAACCTTTGGTCAGCCCTTCCTGTAATTTCAAATTTTTCCAATGTCGTAAAACGATGTTGAGAGCAATACCGAAAGCCGTATCCACACTTTTCACACTTTGATCTTTACAATCTTTCGAATGATGAAACCTGTAGAAAAATCATACAGATGTCGTCAAACAGACGGATTATTTGATATTTATTCCTAAGGCAGCAACACGGCATTGCTTAAACTGATACCCGCCGTGAAATATCTTTCGCAGAAATGCTCAACTTACGCCGTGGGCGAGCTTAGTCCCACTCCGACACTCCCGAAATACTTTTAACTGCATATCGGTGCATGTGCTACAGTACCAAACCATCTAGTGAATCTCCTGATTATTTTTTCAGTCTGCTTTACTTTTTCGTTCCGCTAATATTCTAATATTTCCTCTTCGTCTTCAGTTCTTCCATATATATCTATATTTATCTCTCTCTCTCTCTATATATATATATACATATATAAGTTTAAATTGTAACAGAACATTAAGAAGCAAAGGAACACAAAAATGTTCTAAGATAATATATTGAAGCATATTTATGTAACATTTCCAAAATATATTAGAAATGTTGTTTTAAAAGTCGGAAATTATTTCAGTGTATAGCTGTTTCACACAGAGTTCAACCATCAACCTAGCTGCTGCCAGAGGAGTGATTACAATTGTTGAGAAACAGCAATTCTGGCGGATGAGCTAACTAATAAACATGGTGTTTCACCTCGAGAATTAAGTAAGTATTTTTTATTCTGTTAAGAGGAGTCAGTGCCCCTATTCTGACAATGTTAAATTGAGAATTTTATATACCTTTTTCTCAGAAACTACTAAACATATAAAGTTTAGGTTTTATCTGCAAATTAATTGGATATGTATCTTTATACGGAAGTGAGATTTTAAAATTTCATTGCTTAGTTTTTGTTTTAAATTTTTTAGAGAACATCACAATGAATTTATGAAAAATTGTCGTTTTTTGTTACGATATCTGCTCTATAGCTGGTGTTTTTAAGAATATTACATATATTTCACATCAGTATATAGAATAATATATCAGAAATATATAGTAAAATTTCAAATGCATTGATACAGTAGATTTAGAGGATAAGATACACACAGTTTAAAAAAATGTCATATTTAGAAAACTGGATTTTTAATACAAACTTTTACCTGGTTAAAAAGGTCCTGGTCCATAAGCTTTATTAGCTGTATATTTCTTATAGTTGTTTCATACCTTTTTCTTTTAAGCCTTTTTTTTCCACCCTCTTTTCCTTTGATTGTGCAGAAAATGCATAAATTTATTTCCGCAGTCTCTCCCTGTCGAAGCATTTCATAGCATTGTTAGCATACTCTCCTGGTTTTATACCAAATCTTTTCAGAATAACCTGCTCGGATGCATTACCATTATTAAATGAACATACAACATCAAAAAGGATCAGCAAAAGTGAAAGTGTTTCATTCTGCACAATCGTAGATTTGAGATCACGTGTCCACAGGACATTAATATAGCTTTCATTCGGGTTCTGTGTATTACCATGGAAACTCTTTTTTAAAAGATCAGGGTGTGAAAGATCTCTAAATATATTGGATGCATAGATTCTGCGACAATAACAGGAAGATTTCTTTTGTATGTAATTCTTTCCTGTTTCTTCATCCTTTATATCCATCCACACCATGATTCTTCTCCAGCAGGACAAAACCTATGCTTAAGATATTCATCAGTATACAGTTTGTACAGAAATATAGCGCAGATAGCTCGTCTCATACTGTGAACACTTTTTAGATTCCTCTGGATAGCTAACTCATGATAAGACTGCGATTTATCAATTTCCTGCTCAGTCAAGCGGTTTTTGGCCCTTAAACGCTTACCGTTGGATAACAATTTCCCTTTCATTTTTGTTTACAAACGAAATAATCTTGTTCCCATGCGCTTCATTACATGCCCGATGCATTCTATCTTTTTGATAGGATTTTCTTCTTCATAGATGTTTTATTTTTTTAATAGCAGCTTTGGAGTCACCATCCCCTAAAAAAGGTGACATACCACGCATCATGCAATGTCAATGAACATTGAAATATTCTTGAAGAGCCTTTAACTTCCATCAACCTACTGGAACCTTCAAAATTGCGCTTACGTTTTTTTTAATGAGATCCTTTATTGCTGCACATACAGTACTGAGATATAATATAATGAGATATGCTGTTCACAGTACCCACACCATTCCATTATTTCTTCTATTTTCCCAAACAGCTGCGTTTTTCATTGTTTTCTCAGAAAGAAGCTTTAGAGCATTTAAAAGTCTCTTGTTGTATGGGGCAAATCTTGTAGGTGGCTGAGGCAGATTCATAAGTGCTCAAAATATTCGTCCAGCTTCTGCAGCTCTTCAAATGAACGCATTGCACATACATATCTGGTATTTATAGCTGCTATTTGGGTTCCTTCATGATAGTCTGAAGAAGAAAATTCCACACGATATGGACAAATACAACAGTTCAAAACGAAAGAAATAGCCAGTCCAGAGTTATTTTTCAAAACTTGTATATCCATGCCACTGTCACCTTTTTTACACCTAGCATCATTCTTAAATACAAACGAAAGTACATTTAAGTTCATTATGGCATTAATAATACCTATATTTCCATCAAATATAGAAAAATTCGCATTTAAATCTGGAACGTTTTTCGCACAAGAATTTTGATTACGAGTTTTTATCTGATTGTTACTTACATCAGCATCCAATGTAGAGTTTAATACTAGAAGTAATATTCTTACCTTTGAAAAATGTTCCTTTACTTTGCGTGATCTTGGGATATTTTATGTTTCAATATTTCAAGAGAAACCAAAATACTGAACTGACACTGATTAAATTTCAGCAAAGAATGTATTAAAAATATGATTTACAATCTCGCAATGTTCAGCATAGAATAAGCGAAGTTCGCACGTGAGTATAGTAAACAAACTATCAAGTCACAATTACAGTTATCCTTCCGCTCTTTGCGAAATGATTATTAAAGTAATCTAAGGCTTTGCACTTACATTCCAATTTTAAAAGGCCAATGTTTTCATTTTTCACTATAAAAATGGGCGTGGCATTCCAGGTGATGTGTAACTCTTTTAATACAAAATAAAAATTAACTTACTTTTTATACGAATATTAACAAATATAATTGGAAAAGGCTTAAATTGGTGATTTTAGAAACATCAAAATTTGAAAATTAATTTTTTGAAAATTTATAGGGTACAGACTCCCCTTTCCTTAATGGTTGTTTATCATTGAATTGTTATGTCCTAAATAAATGTAACTAAACCTTGGGAGGTTTTCATTTTTTTTTGGATATTTTCACTTATTGAATCTCTATTAACTATAACGGAAATCACAACATGGCGCCCATGTTATTAATAGTAAATATTTGCTAACTTACTTTTGTAATGATATAAATATAATTTTGTTTTTACATCTGCGTTATGATAAAAAAAATTGAAAAAAATTATTCATTAAATATAAATTCACTACTAATCTGAAATCTGTCATGAGTGTGATGAGCTACCGAACGTATTTTGAAAATTTCATTCCAAACAAAGATTGAATCTATAATAATAAATAAAACATTTTTAATTAAATCCTATATTTTTTATGCACATCATTATACCTTAACTTACACAGAGATAACAGAATCAGGGTGCATAATCCTATCAAGAATACAAGTGGAAAAACTATTTATCAATACGTATTAAATAAATAAATTGAAGTTTATAATGTTGTTTAAAAAGCAATGCAAAATCATTTAATCTCATTCAACTTTTATTAATTTACTTGTAATGCAACAAAACGTATTTGAAGGAAAAAAAGGAAGAACATTTTACTTACTGAATGCGTGTTCATCTGAAATAACAAATGCTTTAATTTATAAAACAATGATGTAAGCAAGAAGAGACATAAATTAATTCACATATTTTACAATATAAGAGAAACAATAAAAACAATTTTTTTATAAGATTTGTGTCTGTTCAAAAAATATTTTATTTGCTTGGTATCCTTACATTGGAGTTCTAAACAATAAATTTTTTGAATCTTATGAAAAATTCATTGGAATTTCGAAATTCAACAACTGTTTTCAGTTACATTCTTAAATTTCATTTTAGGTTATTACAGTTATTTTGAAGTCCGTTTATTTTTTTAAAAAAAATTAACAGGAATTTTGTTTCATGTAAGAGGTCTTTTATTTCTGTAACTTTAAAAGTTTGAATGTAATGGAATGTCAACTGTAAAGAAAACCATCCATCAAATACCTTTACCTTACTCTATTATAGATGAAAAGTTTAAAATGCTGTATGAATTAATCATGAGACGGTTTTAAAAGACTGATAGCTGATAAATCAGAAATGAATTCTGTTAGTGTTTTGCTTTTCATGGAATTTATAAATAAATTTATCTTTGTATAGAAATTATGAACAACTTAAGCAATATAAAATATTTAGAATAATTGATGAAATTTTTAAATTATTTTTGTTTTCATATTTTATCATATCATTTTTTTTATTTTCTTTCTTTAAATATAGAATGTTGTGTGATACTGACAGGATGATAATTTAACATTGTAGAATTTGATTACAATTTTAATTAGAATAATTTAGAATTTGATTATAATTTTGACTCTTAAATTATGGTTTCATTAAATAGTAAAATAAATGTTCGACTTAATCGAGAGATTATTTAATCATGTTCTGAGAAAACACGTATGAACCTATATATTTTTCAGTTGACTAATCTGAAAAACATGAATCTTTAATGCAAAGTTGTATCTCCTTGTTTATTTTTTTATTCAAAGCAATCAAACGTTTAAAATACGTGTATAAATTAATACCTTACCCCTACTTATTATATACATATTTTGAAATTTTGAAAGCGAGAGAAAAGTTGTACTGAAAAAAAAAATGATTTTATTCATTGTCAGTATTCATTAAATTTAGCATGGTGGTCGACAAAAGCTAAGTAAAATAGTAATCATCAGTGAACTAATATGTATAAAATATTCGTTATATATAATTGTAAGTAAAAATAGATTTTCTTCTATCTAGTGTGAATTAATTCCAAAAAGAATATGCTAAATCGATTAGTTCTATCAGTTTGTACAACTTTAATATTTTTATACACTGCTTAATGTATGTGAAACAAGCTGCTATTAAATGCTGTTTTGTACTTCATTAATTTGTTTAACCAGCTTTAAATTACTCCCCTTTTATTTTTTATTTAAATTCTTAAAGACCAAGGCTATAATCTCTCTACTATTTTTGTCAAAATAAAAAATTTTACATAGAAACTATGAGGTTCTCTGGATTAACTTTATGAGTTTCTAATGAATTCCGAAAAAAAATTAAACATTCTTTCCTTACCTAGTGAAATTTTAAGGCTACTGAAGTTAATTTAATAACACGATTCCTATTCATTAGAATATTCATGCCTTCTAAAATTGAAAGTCTGAAAGTTTTGCATTTTACTTATTTCCTCTCAGTGAATTAATTTACGACTCCCATCATTATCGTCGAAAAGTAATATCCGTGCAACTTTCAGACACCGCCTCGCATTCACAGGCAACAGAAGCTTTTTGATCACTAAATTAGGAACAATCCTGGAACATACTTGGCAATACGATCCTTCCTCATTTCAATCGCTCCAGAGGATTTGATCGAAGGAAGCTCTCGAGACTGCAATTACGTTTAGTGAATTCCTTTCGATTGACGCTTCGTAGTCAGGGAAGCATTGCTAATTGCATCAAAGACGAAGCTTTAAGTTGTGTGATTTTCGAGGAAGCTGTGGTGAACCAGTTTTCATGGTCAGTCGGATTGTTCCGTGAAGAATTTGTTAAGATAATTTTTACAAAGCTTTAATTAAACTTAAAGAATGCATTACAAACAAATTTAAATACCTAAAAACAAGAATAAAGGTATTTACAACTATGTATTTAGAATATTTAAAAATTATATTGATCATTTTCAGAATAAATTAAGCTAGAGATTCGTTATATGCAACAATGCCAAAATGTAATATTCTAAGCATCTGATTTAACTAGATAAATTGATATATATATATACATATATATATGTATATTATGTGTGTATGTGTGTAAACTTAAGACTTAATATATATCATTACGTGAATCCAGGTAAAAGAAATCTTGCAAAAATTGATTGTTATCAAACACGAGAAAAATAGGTTCCAAAAATACATTTTCCTTTAATGAAATATTTTAATGTAGTAATTATATATTTGTTTTTAATATCTGAAAAATCTGAAATAATTCATTACATTTCGTTTGGTCTATTATACCACATTAACTAATTTTTATATTCACTTTTTCAGATATTGCACATTTACTACTACTAATAAATTTTATTAAATCTTTAAAATTGACATGTATATTAATTATTAAATATGTCCTATGTATAACTGATACAGTTCAACTTAAGAAGAAACTGTAATACGAAATAAATAATTTAAGACATACAAAGCGAATAAAATTATTATTATTTGCAATTAAGCTAACCCAAATCAATTACATTGATTTTATATAAAAAAATCGAGTTGAATAAAATGACGATCATAAAATATTTGTAATGTTGAAACTAACCTTGACTTTCGTATCATTTCGAGACGATTCTAATTATTTTTCTTTTAAACAAACACAAACACACATACACATACCCACATACTCTCTCACACACAAAATACAAAAATATTCTTCATTTTTGTAATTTTAAAATACTGGAAAAATACCGAATGAAGTTTTATTTTGAAAATTTGTTAAAAAATAGGTAAAATATATTTGAAATAAGGACCAGACTTCAAATGAAACTTCTGTAACATTTCCATGCAACGGAGTTTCATAGTTGAAATTTCTCGTGATTTATAACCTTGCCATTATATGATATGTATCCATATTCTGGTACTTTCGAAAAATATTCAGCAATTCTTCAGGGAATATATGGATCGGTTCATTCCTATTTCACGTGAACATTCAGATTTCCAGAATCACCTCAACAAAAATGGCTTGCATATTCCTATTTCGTTTCATATAATTTTAAAATATTTGGCGTTTTTCTCGGATATATGTTTCACCATCTCATTATGACATGAAAAAATATCTTTTGCTATGAATATTTGAGAAGTTCTTATACCGAGTTTGAGAATTTGTGTATCCGACCAAAGTTTAAAGTTAAAAAAAAGTGAGAAAAGTATTTTTACCTTGGTAGAATTGCAATTATATTAAATATTTTCTATCCAAAACTTTTATATTTCGTCATTATAATATTTAATAGGAATCTTAATAATTTTCCATTGGTAACATTTACATTTGTAATTCTTCAGTAACGGTTTCAAGAAATTTAGCCAGATTGTAAGACATTTTTTTTAGTTCAATTCTTTTTCAAATAATTTTTCTCTGTTTATTAAATACAAGATTTAAAAGTATTTTTATTTGAACTTAATTAATTAATAGCTAGGTCTAAATATCTATGTGATTAATAAACATGTCGAAATATCTAATTGATTAATAAATATGTGTCATTATCGAACCGATAAATAAATACGTTGAATAAATATATCTTGTAATTGAAATATCTTCTTAAGTGCTTAATTCATCAAAGTTCTGTATGCAAGTGAATATAACAAATTCTTAGCAATACTAGCTTACTGGAATCTCAATCTTAGAATGCTAGTAAATTATTAATGATTCCATACATTCACGTAAAAATGCAATACATGTGTTAATAATTATATGATAATAATATTTAGCTTAGATCCTACTGACACTTTTCGAAAGGCAGCAACATTGTTTTGACCTCATCACAAATATGTGGTTAATTCTGTTTTAGATCCTTGTTTACACAAGATCCTTTCAGTAAGTAACACTTATCCAAAAGATGGCGCTCGTAGTATCGAAAATAGTTGCAGTTTTGTAATCATAATGACTTTCATTAGACATATGTCTAAGTCTAAGATACTCGTATCCATGATCATAATGCCTTGGCACGTCAAATATTTCGTCAATATTTTTATTGCCGATGAGATTATCATCGCCTTCTTTGGAGCAGATTCCCCGAAGCAACCCATTGTTTGGATTGTTGCTTGATTCTCGGTGAATATAGATGATTCCATTCGTCATCGATGTTGACAACTTGACTCAAAATGACGTCGACAACTCGATGAGGCGGCAATCAAATTTTAATTTGCAGCAAATGACAACTAAATCAGAATTAAACTATGAATCTATGTCAAATTTGCTTCTGCTCCGTTAACAAATAACAACATCCGGTGGTAACAACAATTTACCTTAATGATGCAATTTGTTTTCAAATACAAGTACTTTGTAAAGCAGAATTTTATTATTTAAGTTTATTAATAAAATTTTGTCGTATATTTAAGTGTATTATTTTTATACACAACAAAATAATTTATTCTCGGAAACATTTTTTTTTGAAAGTATATTATTATGCGGTTGTTAAAAGAATATTCCTCATTTGAAATACATTCATGACTTGAAACTTAATTATATATTTAATTGATTTGCAATTTTATAAAAAAAATAAAATAAAAATTGTCTAAAGAAACACGTTACTTAAAAACACATTCTGTAACATAATAAACAATTTTGAAAAAACACTATGTATTATATGGTAATGTTATTCCATATCTGTAAACATATGAGTAACATTGATTCTTTTTCTGAATTTCTTTGTAGTTGCTTCTGGAGACGAGTCTTCTTCCGTACCAAGGATCACCAGCGTCCGGAAATCTCTTACCGTACTGATGGAATCCGGAAGAAGTAGAAAACATAAAAAAGGAAGAAAGCTGAAGAATCTCTGAAATAAAGTCTTCTCTCCTCTTATCGCAATCGATAATCGATGCTATGACATTAATCATCGAATATCTGTGAGAGGCGATAAATAGAGGGAAAAGAAAATTCCTACTTCCTTTTTTTTTAAGATTTGAGGAATGTGATTTTTTTATGTTATTCCCTTTGTACTCGGTTGAGTTTTTTATTCTTCTTCACATTCCTGGATTCACATAATTAGAGCTTCACAAATGTGAGTCTAAAGAAAAAAAAGTAAATGACCAAAAAAATGCTTTTGGATCTAAGGTCATGTTTAATTTTTCGGAAAGTGTAGACACACTTTTGTACAAATCTTTCACCATGATCAATATTTGAAAACTTTAAAACTAGAATACAAGAAATAACGCGTCTGAGACGACATATATTTAATACTAAACTGAACCGAATGGGTTGTAATAAAATTATATCACATTTAAAACATAAGTAATTTTATATATACCATAGTGAAGTTTTCTGAGCATTGGAAACATTAGTTCCCTTTATAATATTTGCGTGTTTATTTCATCAAAAATTAGTTCTAACTCTTAATGCATACATATGTTATTTTCTATTCTGATAACTTCTTTCTGAAGAAAATATACTACTGAAAAAATATGTTCCATTTTTAACAAGTTTTTTTAACCCTTTTGACAAAAAAAAACCATACCTGTACTATTTAACTACTACTAAGTTAACGAAACTTTGAAAAATATGATCCAATATTCTAAAAAGTGAAGAAAGAAATAATGTTTTTTGTAAGGAGTAAAGCTACTAATATTTCCTGGGGAAATAGTTATCATTTACTCAATCTTTAAGACATACAGAAAAATAAATAAACCATTTTATAAAAATACGACTAAATCAATAATAGAAAAATGTTGGGAAAAAAATATTAATAATTGTGCTTTAGAAATACAAAGCCAAAATACAAATGTTCAAGAGCTTTATGTATTAACAATATCTCAATTGCACAAAATGTTTATATTTCAATACTTAAATTTCTCGTACATAATTTCTAGTCATATGCACGAAGTTTGCGCGTTGTAAAACCCTAACATTGCAGGAAATCTTTGAAAAAGGAAATATTATTTAAAATATTAATATTATTTATCTCTCTCAAGTTATTATTCAACTTTAATTAAGATACTTTATTATTTTTCACAGATTATTTTATTATGTGTTTCAATATGTATAATCTGTTGAAAAAAAATCACTTTAACTTTTAGATACACTCATCGTGAAAAAAAAGTTCTACGTGGGACAGTTAATCAGATTGAAATGGTACTTAAAAATGTGCTAATTCTCACTAAAACAAGAAATGACTCCAACCTCGGGATAGATATGACAAAATGTAATGGTCAAGGTACAAATACAATGGTCAAATTATTCCAAAACTCATAAAGACTTTGGATCTTCATTATTTCTATTGCATTCTGCTACACGTCTTGGTATGGAGTCGCCTTCGCTCTGAACAATATTTTGACTCATTCGTTGCAAAATGAAGCTTGGCATATCAATCCTACAAATTTTATCCAAGCGGTGCAGTCAGTTTTAACAGAACGACCTATAGTATGCAATAAGTTTTCTACGGACATTAGGTCTTGCAATGCTGCTTGCCACAGTATATCTATGGCTGTAAGGCAAGCTCTTGAAATGATAGTGTCATCAAAACTATTCTTCGTTTGCATAAAATAGGGGACTGGGATGGGTATTAACATATTGAATGGTTTAATAAATTGAAATTAAATGGCACCTGAAGAAAATAACTTTAGGACATCAAACTGGGTTTGATGAAGACCGATGGTAATTGGTCATTGTGGAAAATCATAACCAATGTTACTACATTATGTAGTTTGGATGTGTGATGAATGACAGTAAATCCTCGGTAATGACACTGATCATGTTGCCTCCTTACATGGGTGCGGTTATCATCGTCACCAAATCAAGAGAGCATCAAAATCACCAAATCATCACAAAAGAATTCATCACCAATGAGAACACTTTGCCTTTTTACATAAAGCCATGATGCTATATTGTTGCACTATTGCAATTATAACGCTTCTGTGGTGTCAGATTTAATATTCGTAATGGTCTTCTTACAAAGAATTAAAAAAGCAACAATCTACTAACAGTACTGGCATTTACAAGACGATGCAAACAGGACTGTTCACTTAATGTCCAGAATGTTGACAGTTGGTTTGCTTCACGCTTAGTGTATAATTCTTCGATCTTCCCAACTTTTAATTTAAATAGCTCTTCCTAAGCCTACTTCTCGTGAAGTTTATAGCACCCAATAACTTTACAGCCCCCGATTCCACCAACAGTGTAAAACTATAACATCTGCACCAATGATAAGTCGCGCATCCAATGGATCGACAATTTGTCTTCATGCTGTCTCACGACTCAACCCGTCTCAAAGGAGATTAACTGTTCAAATAACTATCGTTTTGTACTTAAGATAAAAGGATAACTGAAATCCAAATACTTTAACTAGAATAAAAAGTACATCATTAGGCAGAACCCTTTAGAGTCCTTAATGATATAATAAGTCACGCGTTTGCTAATATCATTGGCAACGACGCGGTTGACACATTAATCATTTGAATATACAACGCAAGTTAAACAATAGCTATTTGCCTACATTCTCCCGCCTAAATGCAATTTCTTCAAGATAAATGTACAGTAATTATTCCTTAAAATACATCTATTAGAAGTTTGCCAATCTGATTTCTTTAATCGCTTAAAATAAGCATTAGTCCAAATTTCATTTTGGAGTTAATATATTAGATTTAGAATGATTATATAATTAAGTTGAATTTTAAAGAGAATTTGAAATTCAATAAATTCTGGTGTAATACTAAATGACTAATTAGCCTGAATTTGTCAAATTCTAATTACGAACTAAGTAGATTGAATTTTTCTCGCATAATTTAATGAGGTAGATTAAAAGAATTTTGATTCATTTTTTATTTCTTTTATTGGTTTTTACTCTACAGTTGTGTCATTTCTGAGATTAAAGATATATTAACAGACAATTATACGATAATCGTAACACAAATTAAAAGAAATTTTAACATGAAAATTAACTTTCTTATTTTTATGATCCGAAAATATGCGGGGATCGTGTGCTGTGCTGGGAATAAAGATTAAATTTATTTTTCGGAAAAATAAATTTACAGTAAAAATATTTTTGGTTTTTTGATAATAAAATATTAACGTAAGTAAGAGAAAATAGATTTCATCAGATAATTTATAATTGTGATTATCATTTGTGTTTGATTGCATATCAGATCCGCTATTAGCATTGTTTGAATATTGCATGACTATTACATGAATACAATTAACAAAATACAATTAATTTTGCATTAGTTTATTATTAATTTACAAACAATGTTTTATTTCTTAACATGATAAAACAATATAAGAAACGTAAGTAAACACTAAAAACTCTTACACAATTATTAGAGTGACTAGTTCAAATTGTTAATTGCTTTTAATTCTGTCTGAATGGTTGTAAATATTACGTCTTGTTTTGTAATAATAATATTCATATATTTAAGAACATATATTATTGTATCATGTTTAAAATCGTGAAATACTATTTAGTGCATAATTAATGTTTTTCAAGCATTTACAATTCAAAAAAGCTGAAATAAGTGTTAAATAATTAACAAGGGTTAAATAATTTTCAAAGCACTTTTTGAAGAAAAAAAATTAATTCTTGGCATAAATATTGTTACGTATATTTAATAAATTAGCACATAATTAGAGTGTAGTTGGTGTTATACAAAATTCTATTTGTTTGACAGAAAATTCAAAGGAATATTCTCTATTATTTATTTTCAAAATGTGAATATATATCTTTAAAATAGCTATATATTAAAGTGTACATGTGAAATTAATTATTGATAATTTAATACATTTAAAAATTTAAAAATATTCAATGACTAACATAATATATGAAATCTATTTTGTTCCTATTTAACTAAATTAATATAAAGGAACGCAGGGAATTTATTGTTCATTATATCACACAAAATACGCAAAACGTTAAAATATCTAAGTATAAAATCAGAGTATGTTTAGTAATATGAAAATTTAAGATTCAGGCACATTGATTTTCTTTAATTTTAGGAATTCTAAGTACAAATTATGAAGTAACATATTTTAATTACTTTTTGATTTGCAGCTTTAATATACATTCTATGTTATTGTTAGTTTTCTTAATGAACATTTCCTTCATTTTTATGAAATTCTCCTTTATTTCAGGACACATTTTTCTCCATTATTTCAGGATACATTTTCACACTTAAGACTCTCTATTTTATCTTCAAAGGATTTTCATTCAATTTTTTCTTTTAACATATTTTTTTTCATTCAACTATCATAATCTCTAATATTAGTTAGTGTTCACTAACATTAAATACAGTATTAAATTTTTAAAATATATTCTGTCATTTCCTTAGAAATTTCTAATTCTCGTACATATTACTGTTAGCAATATATTAATAATCCACTAAATTTTGTAACGCTGATGATGATCTATAACACTGAATTAAGACAGAATAACTCTGTTTTGAAATAGATAAAAACCAAAACTATTAAATTTGTTTTCAGAAAGGTTTCTACTACAGTATCTTATCTGACGTTGTATGCCTTCTTATGGTTTACAAAAACATGTTAAAATTATGTTATTAATTAAATTAATTAAATTAAATTAAAGTTCATGCAAGGTTTATGCCATAATTGAAGAAAAATAAGTCTGAATCGATTTTTTAACAGAAAAATGGAGAAAATACTAATCGATGATTAGCACCAATAGAAATTAACAAATTAAAACTTATTTTTGTAATTTAATTTTAAAAAAAGAAATAAAGCGTACTTATATATAATACTACATAATGAAGGAATATGGCTATTTTTGCTATTTTTTCTTAATACACCCAGCATCAGTTCTCAATATGTGGGTTGTCTTCTCTCTCAGTGTAAAAATTACAAAACAACTAATAGGCCGTGATAATACAGAATGGGGAGGGGATGAAAGCATATTGAAAAGAAAATACTATTAAAGCTGATTAATTATTTAAAAGAAAAGCAAATTAAATGTATTTTACAATATTAATACAATATATATATATATAATTATATATATATAAATATGATTTAAAAGGACTCTACAATTTACTTAAAAACTAACATATTGATACTAAATTAAAACAAGTTTAATAATTACCAGTGAATCTACTGAGCCCGTCTTACGGAGTAAAGTTTTTTGAAGGAAGGTTTAATATCAGAAACAGACACTTTAAGTTTTTTTCCCTATATCTTTTGGTTCTTTTAATCTATCGAGCAGAGAGAATGTCAGATATTTCGAAAGCAAGACAGAGGATATCTCTCCGGGACTTTTGATATATTTTACCGATTATTATTATTATTTTACTTAAGCCCTTCTAGCAAACATTGTATGTAATAAATTGATGTGCATCAATTTATTTTCGTACACCAAATAAAATCATTGATTTTCTCTGATTTAAGTATAAGCATAATTATCATTGCTTATTTCCTGAAGCATCACTCCAAAATTTGCTAAGTTAAAAATTTCTGTAAATATATAATCCAAACTGTTAATAAGAATGAAAAATACAGTATAATTAATTTCAAACCTCAAGTGAAACACATAATTCCTTTAACACAAATTTTTCTTTGACCTTTTTAATCAAGAAGATAAACAGTTTCTTAAATTTCGTTTCATGTTGTCTATTTAGAATAAAATTTTTAAATATATCATAATGAAAAGCATAGTTAAATATTTGTTGTTTCTAATTTTATTTAAGAGGTTTAATCTGTACAGCAAAGCATTTATTTTAGTCTTCAGTTAATTAATGTGATTCTTTTTCATAAACAACTAAGTTTATTTTTCATTAAATTATTCTAATACATCCGAGTAATATGTATTGATAACGATGGAAGTGAACTTGTCATATCTATGATTAATGATCTGCTTAAATAACTATTTTTATTAAAACTCTTAGCTTTAAGTATCATACTTTATTGTGTATTAGTTAATTTCTTTAAAATTTGTTTTAGAGCTTATATATCACTACAGATTTTTTTTTCAACAAGTTTATAACAAATATTTATTTAATATAATTTCAGCAGTAAAAGCAATCATAATGTACAGATTTTATCCTAAAATTCAATAGACTCAATACTTCGATCAGAGTGAGGGATTTGTAACAACATTAAATACTCCTCGTTATTTAAGAAACTTTTTCTTTTTAATATATAGCGCATTTCAAAATAAATATTGAAATTCTTTCATTTAATATTAACTTGTTTCAATATTACAAATAACTAAACTATTATTTCATAAAAATAATTTAGATATATTTATTGTTAAAAATATAAATATACTTTCTCAAATATTACCTGAGTCATATATTTAATTCAACAATTCTATTATAACCATAATCCTATAAATGCGCTAAATTATTCAAAGTATTAGAACATTGTTCATGCTATTGGTGAAACCCAAACTTTTTTATTTTTATTTTCATATATGTCAAGTCTCAAAAATTGAAATGTATGTTAATCTTCTGTCATTTTACTCTATGACGTTAGATTTCCTTCCATTCGGAAAAGCATTTACGTCATTTATATATTCAATCCATTTGTCCTGTAAGTTATACTCCATTTCACTTTTTAGTTCTATCTTAAATATTTTTTTGGAAATTTTACAATTTCCGACACGTTGCTCTTTTAAAAATGTGAAATTTTAAATTTATTCGAATGTACTCTTACTAAATCGAAATATTTCTGGAGAAATAGTGGCAATTCATTTTGATACATTTTTATCTGAATTGAAAAGAAGTAAATTTTTTTTAAGTTATTAAAGTGTAAAATTTGTTACATTCGTATGATATCTAAAGTTTCTACTTTACAAAAATTCTGTGTAATATTTTTTTTCAAACTGCTGTCTAGTTCTTGATTTGCAGGCGTATTGGGTGCTAGATTGTTTTTAAGAATTTATGTAAAATCACGATACATTTTGAATGATAAATATGTCCAAAATTCTGAAAATAATATATAAAAATTATTTTTCATCATAATAATATTCACTCAGCTTTACTCACTTTATTATAAGCAAACATACAAAATTGTATTATCATGTAGGTTTCTTTATTCCTCTTTAATAGGTAAGTATTCTAAGTTAAATAGAAATTAATTTTACATATATTTATATAATTTTAGTACCTGAATTATATAATCTAATTTAATTCTTATTTTTTAACTAAGCCTAAATAAATAAGTAGAAATTTTATTTGCTGCAAGAGTTTAAGGTATAGTAGGATAAATTTTTATTGTACTTAAATGTTATTCTTTTTCTTTTATATATATATATATATATTTTACTAAAAAAAAGAAATTTCCAGTAAACCTTACAAAAAATGTGACATTTGTGAATACGGGTAAAATGTTTGGAACAATCTGTTGTAAACAATTTTGAAAACAATATGAGAAGAAATTAAATTAACATAACATTCTCTGTCCACTTTTTTGCCTATGTTTACCATCTTTCAAGAATAAAAAGGCAAATATTTGCAAAAATAAATTGATTTAATCAAATTTTCTGTCCTCCCTTATTCAGGCGTAATACTGTGTACCATGAAGGAAGTAAAACTAAGAATATAAAATAAATTTCTTGAAAGATGGAGACACATGTATGTTTAAAACATCTTTTACGGCTACTAAAAGACGAAACTGACTAGATTCAAAAACAAAATAAGAATTTAATAGATTATTTTACATTTTCGCAACGTGATTTATTGAACATTTTTGAATTTATATGCTAATTTGAAAATTTTAACAGAAAACTTATGAAAAATTTCTAAAATTTTTATAACAATAAGACCTTTGTTAGGATTCCAATGTATGTTAGATGCTTTCCTGCAAACGAAATATATATTAAAATTTAATTTTTGGTTGTAACAATCATTGTTGTTCAGGATGTTTTAGAAATTATGTAATTCAATTAGATTAAGAGAGGACTTATTTTTTCTTAAATGCATTTCAATATTACTACTTTTCCTTAAAAAATGCAATTGTACCCAGGTGAGATTTAATTGCTTTAAAAAAAAGGAAATAATCTAATTTCCTGGAAAATCAAATATTCGAAACCAAATGTTTCAATATGCATAAATTTTTCAGACAATTAAGTAGTTTCATTTTTTTACCAAATGGAAAATCCTCAACGTTCAAGAGAAAAAAATAAAATGTGGACATCTAAACTAATGATATCTTTCAGGTTAGAGTAAATTGCTTTCGGTAAAGAACTCGTTTACTCCGTTCAGAGGAAGTGACTATTACCAAAGGCTTAGTTAGTAATGAACGAAGAAAATTTCAGCTCTTGAGGAAAGAACTCACTTACACTACCCTCATCCTCTGGACATTGCAATAACCAAGTGTCAGGAGGAAGTTGTAGAGTAAATTCCAATCTAGAATCGAAATCGATATAAGCCTGCAGCTAGATAATCACTTCCAGTTCTTTTTTCTAACTTTAGATTTGCTTTTGTTGAATTTTAAATGAGAATTGCTTTTTTCCTCTACTTTACTCGTACATAGTAAAATTGTCAGAATTTTCCAAATTATTTTTTTATAAATTTTATAAATAATGTTTGAATACTGATTTAAATTTTTATCTGAGGTACTAATTTCAAGAAAGCACGATTGAATATTAAACTGGTGCTGAAATATGGTTTTTAAAACACATGTATTTCTCCTAATGTATTTTTGTTTAAATTATTTAAGATTAAACAAAATAAAAAAATAATTTATATAATAATTAGTATTGTTGTTATTTTACTATTGAATGAAAGCAATCATTTACAGTTTTATGTAATAATGATAGTGCATTAATTTTCACATATGTTTAGAATTTTACATTTTATGATTCAAAACTACTAACATCTTTTGAGAACAATATTTTTTTTTCTGAAATGTTCTAATGTTCTTCCATTAAAAATGATTCCCGAGTCTCATTATTTCCTGTAGTACTCTTGCCATAAAGATAAATCACCTTTATTTTCTGCAACTTATTATATAAATTCATCTGAGTATGTGTTTTTTATTGAAAATATATTGATTGGAATGCTAATGAAATTTAATTAAATTTATAAACTGAGTTTTTGTATGTTAAAAGCATTTGTTGCATTTAATTAATTCATTATACAATCAATGTAGAAAAAGAGCTCAGAAGTTTCTTTTGATATGGAATATTTCTGATAAGATTTTAAAAAAAAATATTTTAATGCGTATTTTTAATGATCTCTTTAAAATTTCCAAAAGTTTCATTAAACTACGGTTGAACACTCAATCATTAATCTCCTCTAATATATCCTATATTTCAGCATGAATTTACTTCCTTGTTGTGCAACAAGGGAATTTTAATGAAAATGTGTTATCTCTGTGGTAATGTATGCAGTAATTATTTTAACCGACTAAACAGCTTTTTAATAAATGACAAAATGGTCATCCGCTTGCTTTAAAAAAAGTGTTTTCTGAATTTTTTTTTCTAGTCAAAATTATTGAATGAATGAGTAAATGAATGATAAAAAAATTTGCGTGAATGAATGAATGAGTGATTATGGGGGAATGATTTAATGAGTGAGTTAATAAATAAATAATTGAATAAGTAAGTAAATAAATAAATTATTGAATAAGTGAGTAAATGAATAAATGATTCAATGAGTGAGAGTGAATGCACGAATGAGTAAGTAATAAAATGTGTGAATGTATGAGTAATTAATGAATTTATGAAAAAACAAATGAGAGAGTGAATGTGTTATTAAGTGAGTACATGATTAAATGAAAGAGTGAGTGAGAGAATTTGATCTAAGATTTCATTACTAACATATTGCGAATAACAAGGGCTACTGGGAATAGACTTCGTAATTTTGAGCCTCGGTCAAATGACGAGGAGACACCTGAACTGGCGTCACCCTCTCCAAACTGTCATACTATGCCAATGGAGCAGCTTGAATCTTCTGTGTATTTAATGTTCATCAGCCCTTTTATAAGGCGGGTCTTTAGTGACATTAGGGATGAAATACAAGACACAATGAGAATCGCCTAAGTGATTCCGCGACTATAACTATAAGGCTACCGTGTCCTCTAATAAGATAAAGAATGAGTAAATATACGAAATAACCATTCCGTTGTCATATTAATCTTTACTTTCATTCTAATATTCAATTAGATATATAAATAATTATTTTAAAATGAGAATAACACATTTAAACTAAATCTGTTCTATGTAAAACTTTGCACGAAACACTTGTTTACTTTAATTCTACCTACTTTTATTTTAACCTTACATTTAATTTATCAATCCATTTAAAGTTGTGAATATTATAATAAAAGTTAATGGTTTATTTATATCAAGCAATAAAATTTAAATGCTATAAAAATGAAATACAATTTTAATGACAACGATGGATATTTGAATAGCCGAATTCCTGTTAGGAAGTGTAAGCTTATAAAATATTCCAAAAATTATTTTTTGAACTCAAACTTATTTTCTTTATAGTTAAGTAATTGTAATGTTAACAAGTTGGGATTAATATTTAAATCTTATATATATATATATATATATATATATATATATATATATATACATTATTTTTCCCTACTACGTTTATAATACTTCACAACTTACTGCTGCATATAAAAAGTATATATAAAAAGCAGTTATTTCTTGAAAAAAAGATGAAACCTAACTTTTCATAAAAATTTTGAAAATGTAAAATATCACGCTTTTTTCAAATAAAAAATATTTCTTGTAGTCCTTTTTCATTCATGAATTAATGGAAGGATACTGAATAAATATTAGATTCTTAATGACCTGAAAAATCACAAAAACTCTATACCTCAAATTGGTTTGGTACAGCAGCGATATTCGAGATAATAGCAGGCATTGATTCAATTGAGCCGTGGATTCACAACCCCATTTCAATATTTCATCTGTAGAGAAGCTGATGTACATTGAATATGTCTTCGCTCAAAATCCTCTTGTGGACGTGGTGGGAAGTTTAGGAAGATAAAGGCTTAGTTTACATGTATTCCTCATCACTTGTTTTCTTCGTCCTTGCAATTTTAATTGTCGTGTATGTGGATCAAGATTATGAGATTCGTTGTTAATAGCCATTGTGTTGTTTCTGATGTAGAAATGATCTGGAGAAAGTAAAGTCGCTCTTGGTGTGTTGTATTTTTTTTTTGTTTTACCCTGAATTTCCGTTTTCACCCATTTAAAACTATTTCTTTGCCCACTCAATCTTTTATTAATTTTAAGCAAAGAAACGCGAGTTTATAAAATTTTCAGGTGGATTGTTTTTAAGTTTGCAGAGGTTTTCCATTCGTCGCATAAAAGGTGTTAGGCACACCGACTTTTTCTTTTCTTTTCTTTATTTGTTTTCACTAACTTCTAGAAAGTTCCGACTGGATCCCCATTATGATTCCCTAGTCGAGGTATGTGCAAAATTCCTTTATCAATCAGATGTCACCACAATAACTTAATCGAATTGTGTAACCCCTCTAGCACACGTATTTAACTCAAAAATAAAGATATGAATTTTATCATGACTCATTTATCATAAATCAAACAGTTCATGTGGTCTTTCATTTTAACTAACCACCATACAAATAAAACCATAAAATGAACTAAAAGTAATTAGAACCTTAACTCTTAAGGGAGAATGTATGCCCCACTTATTAGTTTGACATATATTCAATCACCCAATTCTGCACATTTTAAGTCCTTTATTGATGCTCTATGAAGATAAGATTTTGTCAGTGATTGTGTATCTCTTAAAATATCCTTATCAAAGACGTTTTATGAGTTTCTGTCAAGTAACTGATAAATGCTGTTTTTGTGATACTGAAGAATATTCAGCTAGACTAATTTCATGCTCAAAATTAAATATTTCATTCTTTATATTTATTGAAACTCAAACAAACATATCAGTTGACAAATTAAACTACAGTAAAATATAACTAATTTTTGGCACTTATCATTTATATATTTCAAATGCGCACTTGAAGAAAATAGGCACAGAAATGCTTGTTATATAGTAGAATACCGTTAATTCCTGAGTCTGCTTCATTCATCGCTTTATTACGGCTTTCTTTTTTATATGGCTATCATTTTAATCCTTTTTAGGATAACATCAAGACTTTCTGTGGAGATAGTTTTTGAAATACTTTTATTTCTTTCTGTTTCAGAAATCCTGGTATAAGTATGTCATGCAATTCATATTCGCGAATACTAAATTATATTTCGAATAATAGATATTCGAAATATAATTTAGAAAGGAATATGTCAAACGGTGCTTATGAGACTCAATCAAATCGCAAGAGTAGAGTAAGAATTCTTTAGGGATTCGAACTAAAAGAAATAATCAAATTCTGGAATTTCAAACATAAATGTTTCATTGAATGACAAAATCTGTTCTAAAAACAATTCATATAGTCTCCTACATTAGGATAATGTATTATTTCTAAGGTAAATGAAAAAAAAAAATATATATTTAAAATTACATTTTTGCATTTGATGGCAATATACTAGTTTCGAAAATTACATTTTTGCATGTGGCCGTGGTAGACTTATGGTCATGGTATCAGACTCGTGGACGTCGATTGCTGTCGAGTCTAGGTTTGATTCTTGAGTCCACCAAAGATCTGCCTTGTAGAAGGAACTGACGCCCAAAGAAACCCAAAGTCCTATTGGGATGTTGTGAGGGGTGCTTAGGACAGGTGGTGCCATCTCAGGTGTCACTTGATCGATGTTCAAAATTATGAGTTCATACCTAGTAGCCCTCGAGTTGCTACCAGTAGTACGACGTTAATAAAACGAACAAAAACACGCAAATTTGAATAATTTTGTAGCTACACATAAAAAGTATAGGATTGTTCCATATTATTCATGTGGTGCCACAAAATTATTAAATAAATGTCATGAATTTTGTAATTATTGCTTTCTTGCTAAATAAATGAAAATGGAAAAAAAAATCGGAACTTTAAAATATTAATTTTCAGTAATTATGTAATATATGTATTTGAAATGTAGCGAAGTTTTAAGTAACTTATTTTTTTTATAATTATATAATTATTAATATAATTATTGCTAATTTTTTTTGAATAAAGTAACTCATTTTTTTTTTTTTTTTTTTTTTTTTTTTTTTTTTTTAATTTTTT
>BMAW01037090.1:35619-77801 GCA_019974015.1 Nephila pilipes
TTTTTTTTTTTTTTTTTTTTTTTTTTTTTTTTTTTTTTTAAGAATTGGTTTCTCTTTTACCACAATTATAGGAAGATATTCGGAGTAATAAATGTTCCCACAAAATAAAAGAAAATAACTAACTTAGATAGAAATGTTTAAGAGACCGATAAACGCCAAAGTTTTCTAATAGAGATAAACTTTAAGCAGTCAAAGCTATAAATCGTAGTAATCTGGGCCTGTGGTTCATAGAGCGCAAGGTCAACCAAGAATCGCAATATTAATTAAAATTGAGCAAAAATATAAATTTCGACATCGATAATAACTTTCAGAGTAAAATTTATGCATTATTTGTATTATTTAATGTTTCTTTTTTGTGTGTAAACTGCTTTTGCACGAAAAAAGTCTTTAAAAAATGTAAAACTTGTTAATATATACACATGGTGATCATAATTAAAGTTAAAGTTTCAAAACGCAGTGAAAAATGACGACTAATCAGAATTACGTCAAATTTGAACGGAATATTATTGAAAAAAGGGGGAAACGTATGGCATAAGAGAAAAAATATTTCTAAATTTTAGCAAAAAATGGCAATAAAAGCGTCGGAATATGTAAATAAAAAAAACCTGGCATACATACGACTCATTTCAGTTGTTAAAAAAGGCCAGGTGCAAAGTTTTTCCTCGTTGAGAGGTTTGCCATGATTGTCTCACTGAAGGACCGCGCTCTGCTTGTAAAGCCTTTTTTACAGGAACAATGACTGCGCACCAGTAGATCTGCAGAAGTTTCGAAGAATCCAAAGTATTTAAAAAGGCTTTCGACCAATGGCTTTCAATGGTCTGGAGAAACTGATACAGAAATTTCCAAAGACAGGTTCTATTGATGTGCAATCTAGTAGAGGGAGGAAAAAATTGATTCGACTGTCGTTGAATATGAGGCAACAGCAGTCCAGGAGGATTCGAACGATGGTGTGCAATCCTGCAGTGCACGGGGAATTGATCGAACATTGGACAGGGCCGTGAGCATGGTGCATAAAATTCTACGAAACATCCTTCATTGCAAACCTTACAAAATTAGCCATTTGCAGGAGTTGTTTCCTTCTCACCTACGAGCAAGAGAGACTTTTGCTTTAGAATTTCTTGCTCGCATTGAAGTGGACAATGAATGGTGGTGAAACCTTATGTGTACGACATAGCCCATTTCCATCTGACAAGTTATATTAGTGCACAGAATTACCGAATATGATCAACCCACAATCAACTCGCAACTCAACCAGTACCACTTCATCCTGCATAAGTCACTATGAGGTGTGAGCTTACGGCATCATTTATCACAGGGCCATATTTTTTCGAAGAGACGGGTGCTTTTGGTCCTGTTACCATTACTGTCACTAGTGCAAAAGTCACTATGAGTGTCTTTTGCACAATCACGTCTTTCCAGATCTTTAACAGTGTGGATGGGATCATTTTTTTGAAAGATGGTGCTCCTCCGCACATTGCAAATCCAGTGAAGCAGTTGCTGAAATCACATTTTGGAAATGGTAGAATCATTAGCCGTCATTGCCCTACAGCCTGCCTCCCCGATCACCTGATGTTAATCTGTATGACTTCTGACTCTGGGGTATTCCGAAAGATGCTGTGTTCAGTGCTCCAATTGTACACTTAGCTAAACTGAAGGATCGAAGATTCTTCAATCAATTATGGAACATGCTGTTTCTCGATTTCATTTTGTTGCTCACAACGGTGGACAGTATATTGAACATATTTTGCGTATTTTTTTTCGAAATTTAAAAACCAATTTGATGGATACTTTTCATGCGGTTTTTGGCCTTAGAACAATTAAAAAAAGGAATTTGATAGATGCTTTTTATGCGGTTCTTGGCTGTAGCACAGTTAAAAACTGATTTTTCCCATCCGATGTGATATGACTTTGACGTGGTGGATGGGCTTGCTGGATCAACAATATCACACCTGCGCAGCCATGCACACTGAACAGTACAGTTGGTTTATCGTGTAACTTACACCTTAGTCGATGTTTTACCCTTCATTTGTCATTTGTAATCGAACCCTTTAAAATTATGATGCTTACCACGCCATCTGTTACAAATATTTGGAATTATTTTTTTTTTCTTATGAAACACGTTTTCCTTTTTCTTCTATAATATTCAGTTCAAATTTGACGTCACTCTGATCAGTCGTTCTTTTTTTACAGCGTTTCGAAATTTTAACTTTAATTATAATCATCCTGTATAATGTTACAAATATAAACTGATCCTTCCCTTCAACGCTTCTCTTATAAAGGAAAAAAATGGGATTTACAGAGATGTCACCAGGTTTCAAAAAAGAGTTTAAGCAATGAATCCTTCACCTTTGCGAACGGATTTGGTGAACGTTAGACGACATGACGAGAAACTTCGCGGCTTTGGTGAAAAATGGAATGTACTCAAAGGCACTGGAACCGAGACGAAAAATCGATAGTGAAGAAAGTTGCAGACATTTCGTGAATTTTCCCAAGTGACATCACGCCTGTCTGGGAAAGGTATAATTATGCAAAGAGCCACAGTCAGATTAGCGATTCTGATTAGGAATTGGGCTGTGTACTGAATCAGTTGTCTCTGGAGTCAACTTTATAGACCGATAGGGGAATTTTGGAAGAGTAAGTCTGTTGGAGGTTCTACCGAAGTCTGGCGGAACTGTGTGAGTCTGTATCTGAAGAATCTGTTGCGGTAATCAGTCAGAAGATCGACTGGTGCTTTCGACCCTTTCAATAAACTTTTTGGACTTAAGCCGTGTGAATTTGTGAAGTATTCTTACCAAATTCACCCAAGCCCCGATGATTGCAGTGAATTCACTGGGAACCTTCGTAGCCTGCCTTGGAAGAGCAGATTATTACAGAGAAGACTGTCAGCTGTAAAGTGTGATAAGCTGGTGAACTGCACATTGTCGAAATATTTGAGACTGTCCGTAAAAGTATACTTTGATCCAGTTTCAGTTTCACTGTGTTTTCGTGTACTGCTGTTATCCAAGTCGTGCTACTTGCGTGTTTTCTGAAAGAATTACGAATAAATCGTCACTAATTGATATTTTCCGAGTTCGTATTGATTTTCTCTCCACAAAAAATAATTTTTTTTCTCAACAATATATATATATATAATTTTTTTGTATGGTTGTTTTTCTGACTTTGTTGATTTGAGATTTGTTAAAAAATAATATTAGAAAGTTAATCACTTAAGTATGATTTTTATGAGTAATTACCAATATAAACACACATTATTCTAATCCAAATTATAGAACAGTATTAATTATATTGCTTCAATTATTTTATTTTGTCATTTTACTTTCTAAAAAAAATAATAATATATATATATTTTTTATTTTTTCAAATTTTTTTAAAAGTTTTTTTTATTTTTATTTGTTAAAAATTTGTCTTTCATGATTTATGTAAATATTATTTATTATATAATAATTTTGAGTGTGTCATAGTGAAATCAATTCCAGATTGGAGAAAAAGGCTATTCGGTATTTTATTTACAAATCTACCTGATGACACAGAGATAGCAATGCTTGAAACTTTCTGCACAAACAGAAAAAACTGGAACTGTACAGATTATCGACCCAGATTCAGGAACAAAACAGCACTTTTAGATTGTCACAGTTATATTATCCATGTTCAGCCCTCCGGCATAATAGTTCACACTACAGACAACCTCCATAGTATTACCCTGTACTTCCGGACAGATCCGATATTTTTCGACAGATACAGGCTGCTTCTCTGGAAATTTACTCGTCACTCTCTACTTTAAGTGACAAAGGCTTCCAGTCAAATTTACAATCTCATGAACAGCAGACTGCAGACAAACTCATTCCTGTAGACCGACTGATTCTTTTGACAACAATCAAGTTATTCTTCGAGTACAAGCCTGGGGAAGTGTTTACCTCTTCTTTTATATTAAAACATTAAGAAGAAACAGACAGATTACATTCTGCTAAAGCACGGAACAGAAAGCAAAAAGGATGAGAGTAAGAAAATGGATATATATATATATATATATATAAGGTTAAAGTTTTATTTTTTTTTCTTATCAAAATAAAATAATTTTGTGTTTTATTGTGATTTATATAATAAAGCGAAATCGCTATTAAAAAAATAGTGGTAATAGCTTTTATTAAAGAGTTTTCCTGGTGTGAAAGTGTGTTGTAGTATTTACCGGTGAAGTAAGAAATATTTGTTTTGATTAATAGAATTTTAAGATTTTTAATAATAATTCTGATGTGATGGGGGGAATTATGGAAATGTGGAGTGGTGATACTTTGGGTTTTACAAGGTATTTTACTGGGATACTGGATTTTAAAAGTGAAAAAGGAACTGAGGAGTCGAGGTCTTTTATATTTTGAATAAATGGATTACCTAGGATGGTTTGTGAAAAGATCTCTCTAATAAAGGTCCAGTTTGCAGTAGTGAGCAATTGAAGGGGAGTAGTGAGAAGGTTATTGAAAATAATTTCAACAAAGAACGGATTGTGATCGCTGTTAAGAGCGTTGAAACTTTCATCGCGGCAATTTGGAATATTTTTAAGAATACGACTGTCAATAAGACTGTTAACATAGCCAAAGTAAGAAAAGTGTTGGGGGAGTTCGGGAGCTGCTAAAGAAAAATTACTATTTGTTAAGAGGTTGTGGAAGGAACTCCCATATCTATTTGACCTGCCTCTTTTCCATGTTGTGTGTCCTGCATTAAAATCCCCAAAAACAATGTCAGAAAAGTTATCGGAAAGGATTTTATCAATTTTATTGGTATTGAAGACATTTTGAGGAGGATGATAAAAGAAGTAATTTTGTTATTGCCCTTTTTAATGAAAATGATGGTGTTTTCAGATGATGTTATTTTAAGAAATAAGGGGTACACCACTAAATAATTATACTTGAAATCTCATCTCGTTCGGCAAAACGGAATTGAAGATAAAAGTTCAGATGTCAGCAAAGCTTCTTATGACCACCCTGTATACACACACACACACACACAAACACACACACACACACACACGCACACACACATATATATATATATATATATGTATATATACATGTGTGTGTAAAAGGGAAAATAATGTGAATCACTGAACAATTATATACTTTAAAAAAATTATTTAGAGTAAAATGGCTTTTTTTTGCATTCTTGAATTTTTTATCATAAGTATTATAAAATTCAATAATAATCGATTATTTTTTACCAAACTCAATCAAAATTGTGCTGCAAGTAAGAATTAACAGCAGTACACATACGTGTTGACCTGCATAGAGCCATCGATTGAGAAGATTTGCTCATAGTAATATCAGATATTACCATCCCAGTTGTGGAGTAATGATCCGGAATGATCTGAGGTCGTGTAATGTTATTCCTCCTTCGGATCGAAAGACATAGATCTTGCATAAGAGTTGTAATGCGTGGGCGTTGTTCTTAATACAGAAATTATGTACTTAGATAATTCTCAGAATCATTGGGACGAAACTGTTAGAAATATTAAGTTATGTAGCAGAATCAATTTTCGATAACTATCTCTTCAACAACATCTTCTTGGCTTGGTCAAACAAATGTAAGAACCTACACGGGATGATCAAGAAGCATAAAAAGTAATTGATAAATATACGAAACAGTGATTTTCATCGACTGCTAAGAAATTATAAATAGTTCAAAGGAAACAAAGAACATAGGTTAATCTTAGAAGACATATATATTTAAAAATTAGAAATACAATTTTTATTAAACATCTTAATATTTGCATACATATGATTTATAATGTAATAGGTATTTAAATAAGTATTTGATAATCCTAATACATAATGAAACAGAAGTTTATTAAATATTGAAAACATCAAATGTATATTAAGCTAGTCAAAAAAGGAAAAACAAATGATAAGTCTAATTACAAGGATGTTTTGATTTTATGCAAAAATAAATGGACAAAAATAGATCCAAAGAATTCCAAAAATCAAATTACTTTGAAACAAAATTAAAAGAAACTAGTAATGAGTGGAATAAAGTGCAGAAAAACAAATTAATATATTGACATGAATTGCACCTGAATAAAATTTCAATTATATTTTTTTATTTAAAATAAACTATTACACAACACAATTTTACAATCCTCAATGCCAAGAAACATAAGTTATCAGTAATTCAAGTATAATTAATTCATAAATCATTATTCATTCAACATTCTTGTCTCATCAAAGCCTGCATTACTTCAATAATCTATTTAGCATGAAGATTAACCTAATGCATATATGCGATACAAACACTCATAATAATATTATAAACAGGAAAAATTACAAGAAAAATTAATATTTCAAAAAAGTGTCTTAGTGAAAAAATAAGCCTAAACCGAGAAAACAATTTGCGAAGAAATAAAATCTAAATTTCAGTACACTGTAACTCTTAAAAACCTCTATAAACTGTAATACGAAAAATTGCTTTACATATAGATACAAATACTTACTAAGAGACTACTATCAAGCGTAAAATGTGATTTTTAAAAACCAGTAGAATTTGGCTTAATACAATTGATGTAAAAATTCATTTCCAATATAAAGTTATTTTTAACGCATAGTGAAGATTTCAATATATATATATATATATGTGTGTGTGTGTGTGGTCTTTGTGCGTGTGTGTGTGGAAAACTAATCACACATACTTCTACTTCATTTTGATTCTGTTGATAATCGTGTGTTGGTGCAATTGATAGAGAAAGACGTTATTCCCTAAAGAGTGTTTCATTAACTAAATGAGAATATCTTCTTAACACAGATAACACATTTTACACGGCGGAGATACTTCACAAAAACGTGTAAAGCAATAGCATTTCACAGACGAAGTACAACGAAAATGAGAGGGAAAAAAGAGAACACTGAAACTATGTATCAGCTTTTATCCGTCTGAGGCTTTAGAAGTGTTTCCCTCACGCGATTTCTAATAATTTAAAGGCGACAGCTACAGTTACAACATCAGGCTTTGGTTGAAAGTTTAATTAGAAGTGACTACTAAATTAGATTGGTACTTTAAATTAATAGAAAGCCAAAAAAATGAAGAAATTAAGGTACTTGGTAGGATATCACATATATATTTTGTGATGTCTTGAAAAAAAAGACTTTCTTTTCTTCTGTTAAACGTTCCCTCAATATTTCAGTTTCCTCAAATTTAACATCCAAATAAATTTACGAACCATCTTTAAAATGTTCATTAACTGTTACTTCCACCTTCAATGAACAAGCTCAGCAGAATCCCGTGGTTTCCCCTGTCTTTCTTCTTTAAGTTCGCGCTCATCGTTGTTCATTCTTTTTACCCAAGTCGATTTCCTTTTACTCTGTTTTCTGTTATCACTTACTTTTTAATACACACCTCTATGCATTTAAGTGCAAAATATTTCTAGATGTAATATATTTTTGCTAATTTATACAAAACAGAAATGTAAAATAAAGTGGAATAATAATTTTTATATTTCATATTTTATTTACATATACATTATATATATATATGTATGTATGTATATAGTATATATATAAGTATATATATATTCATATTCATTGAAAAAATATTTTTTTTCTGACAAATGAGCGTTTTTTATAAAAAAGGTATGTGTCTTTTCTGAAGATAGAACTCACTTTTTTCACCACAAGATTAACCACTTCTCGAAGTATAGCATCAAAAAACAAGATACTATAAAAAAAGCTAGTGAATTTCTGAAATAAAGACTTCCTCTCTTTTGTCATAATCCATAATCAATACAGTGACATTAATCATGGAATTTCTGAAAAGAAAGGAATTTGCACAAAAAACTTCTCGAAAATATTTTCTTTTTATTTCAAAGTTTAGAGGGGTTATGGGTTTTTGTACCATCTTTCTCTTATCTATTTATTCCATTTATTTTCTAAGCAAACATCCTGAAGCTCAGAGGCATATTTCGTACAAAATATCACAAATGTATGTATTGTAAATATGTTTTTCAAATTCTAGAATATTTTTCATCGTTGCGGAGTGCAATTGATACATTTGTGTCTTTTCATGTCCATAAAAAAATATATAAAAGGATGAAATTGATCCGTATACAGAGAAAAATTTCAAATAAAAATTATCCTTCAAATCTGCGGATTTAACTCCCTCTCTCTCTCTCTCTCTCACACACACGCACCCCCATATATATATATATATATATATGTGTGTGTGTGTGTGTGTGTGTGTGTGTGAGCATGTGTGTGGGCGTATATTTGTATTAATTATATATCGTTATTAAAGTATTGGAACTTGCTGTTAATACACTATGTGATAAAGTTCCTTATTGGAGTTTAATCTTTGGATAATTACACAGCATAATTAACAAAGTCTTAGCAAATAGTATCTACGCATGTGTAATTATCAATAAAGTCAACAGAGTTTCTATATTTAATAACTTTTAAAGGTATAAGCTTAGCAGCTATTTTTCTTCATATAGTGCAAACCATTATAAGAGACACATTTTCTGAAAGGGAAATATTTTGAGGCGCATCTGCGAAGCATGCGTAACATCAATTATTAATGTTGTGTTTGGTACTTGAGTTACGGTATCAAAGACAAACAGGATATCGCATGCAAAAGCAACATTTATCATATCAGTATAAATAGGGATGAACAGAAAATATTATTGGAAATCGCATTCGAATGTTGAAACTTATAATGACATCTGAAATGTGTCTGAATGGGTTGAAAAATATTTTATAACCAAATGAATATTTTTAATTTTTCTTATCAATAGTACTTGTAGGAAGAAACCAAAGATATTAAACATGAGGCAATGATGAAACAATAAAGCGAAACTGAAATGGTCCAAATCATCGTATTAAAAATTCCTTTTCCACAAAGGAATTTATTTACGTATATAAAAATCCGACACAAACCTATTAAATGGGTTACATTCATCTAGCTACAATACTTAAAAGAAGGTTTTGTAATTTGATAGTTATCTAGAGTCTTTATACAGTAGATTATTATCAAAGTTAAAGTTTCAAAACGCTGTAAAAAAGAACGACTGATCAGAATGACGTCAAATTTGAATTGAATATTATAGAAGAAAGGGGAAACGTATGGCATAAGAAAAAAACTAAATTCAAATTTCAGCAACAGATGGAGCTATAAGCATCATAATTTAAAAGGTACTGTTACAAATGACAAATTAATCCTAAAACAACGACTAAGGTGTAAGTTACATGTTAAACCAGCTGTACAGTTCAGTGTGCATTACTGCACAGGAGTGATATTGTTAGTCATGTACGTCCATCCACCACGGCAAGGTCATATTACATCGGGAGGGAAAAGTCGGTTTTTATTTGTCCTCAAGCCAAAAACTGCATAAAAAGTACTCATCAAATTGGCTTTTAAATTTCGTGGGAATGGCGTAAAACGTGTTCAATATGCTGTCCACCGTTGTGTGCAATCGAATGAAATCGAGAAACAGCATGTTCCATAATTGATCGAAGTATCTTCGGGATCAGGTTCAGAATGTGTTTTGCAATGCGTGCCTTCAGATTAGCTAAGTGTGCAATCAGAGCACTGAAAGCAGCATCTTACAGATAACCCCACAGCCAGAAGTCATATGGATTAAGATCAGGTGATCGGGTCGGGCAGGCTGTAGGGAATTGACGGCTGATAATTCTAACATTTCCGAAATTCGATCTCAGTACCTGCTTCGCTGAATTTGCAATGTGTGGAGGAGCACCATCTTGCATAAAAATTATCCCACTACACATCCCACGTTGTTGAAGATATGGAATGACGTGATTGCGCAACTTGTGACGGTAACGGTAACAGGACCGATGGCACTCATCTCCACGTAAACATGATAATGATAAATGATGCCATAAACCTATGATAAATGATAAATGATGCCGTAAACCCGCACCACACAGTGACTTTTGCAGAATGAAGTTGTACTGGTTGAGTTGCGAGTGGTTTGTCTGTTGCCCATATTCGGCAATTCTGTGCATTTACATATCCTGTCAGAATGAAATGGGCTTCGTCAGTACACATAACTTTCCACGGCCATTCGTTGTCCAATTCAATGCGAACAAGACATTCTAGATCAAAAATCTCTCTTGTTCGCAGGTCAGATGGAAACAACTCCCGCAAATGGCTAATTTTGTAAGGATAGCAATGAAAGATGTTTCATAGAAATTTATGCACCTTGCTTACAGGCCTGTCGAATGTTCGAGAAATTTCCCGTGCACTGCAGGATTTCACTCCATTGTTCGATTTCTGCTGGACTGCTTTTGCCTCATATTCAATGATTGTCGAATCAATTTTTTCCTCCCTCTAGCAGATTGCACATCAATAGAACCTGTCTTTTTAAATTTCTGTATCATTTTCTCCAGACCATTGGCAGCCATTGGTTGAAAGCCTTTTTTTAATACCCTTGATTGTCCAGAACTTCTACCTAGCTACTGGTGCGCAATCATTGTTCCTGTAAAAAAGCTTTACGAGCAGAGTGCGGTCCTTCAGTGAGACAGTCATGGCGAACTTCTCAGACGCAAAACGAGGAAAAGCTGTGTATCCGGCTTTTTTATAACAACTAAAATGAGTCGTACGTATCAGAGGTATTTTCAATTTGCCATACATTTTCTCCCTTGTTTAATAATATTCCGTTAAAATTAGTTGCCATTCTAATCGTATTGAAGCGTAATGAAAGTTTAATTATAATCAGCCTGTATATTTTGATTACGTTGCTACTCTATTCTTGTAACCTCTTGGGTCTGTGTGGACATTTTTGTAAACAAGTTAAGGTAAAAAAGCTTGCATCTAGTGGGTTGAACATTTCTTCGTTCAGCGGATTTAAATTTTAAAAATAGTTTCATTCCAATCCACACAACTAGATCTTTAAAATAAAAGAAAATTTGGACCAAACCACTTCACTTTTTTTACCTTACCAGTTCACAAAAATTATTATCGTGACAAGCTTATTATTACCGGCAACTTTTCTTTCTAGATATCTAGATTATCTTTTCCAATATTAACATAACATTTCTCGATATTTTCATGAACTATTTTTAAATATTTCTAGAAACTTTATGAATGCATTGATTTAGATAATTCCATTTTAAATGTCCAATTTCTACAAAATATGTCCAATTTCTGGTATCAATAGAGCTTATTAATGAAAGGGTTTTACTATTTTGTGTAGCATGACCTTTTTTTTTTTGTTTGTATTTTTTTTTACTAAAACTAGTTATATTAGTAATGAAACTACTATTGAGTTATAATATTTAGCTAATAGATATATAAATAGGTTGACTGAATTTTCTCGGTATTCTTCATTCATTGGGAATGTTTATTTTTAAATATATGAAGGTTTTCACTTATGTCTGTAGTACTAAGTTTAAGACAAGTGCCAAATACTTCAAACCGACCAACTTAATTGAGAAATTGGAGCAAACTGTTTTGCAAATTTGGTATTTTTTCTAAAAAACTTCTCAATCAATAAAATTATTGTATTATGGTTGGTAATTTTCGAAGCAATATTTTAAATCATAATCTATGAAATATTTTTAAATGTTTAGAGTGATGTCTAGTAGATATATACTGATTTTCTTTCACGCCTATTTTTTTAATCTTCGAAAGAAATTAACTAGAAAACCAAACCTTTAGGTACCAGAGAAATTTAGGGGTTGTTATTTGTTGTGAAATTTAGAAAGGCTAATGTGTATGTTTTATTACTTTTTTCTATAACCATGTTTTGTTTTATAAGTTAGAGGGAAATAATTACTCTACGATAATTAAGAAATATATTAATAATAGGAGGAAAATGATTAACTACAAGCACAATTAGAGAAAAAAGGCTTTTGCAGTACATAGTTTAATAAGCAGGAGATTTGGAAAATTTGCCTTTGGTATGATGTGATCTAAAGGTATACTACCAAAAATTAATTTTTTTTATTAAAAGGAATGACAATAAGATGTTTCAAAGTTTGCACATTTTGAAAGGATATAATTAACCTCTGGTGACCAATAAATCGTCAATTTGATATGTGATTATCTACACTTTAACAGATATAGAAAAAGCAAAGAAATATTTATTTCCTTAAGAAATAAATTTTTTTGGAAATTTAAATTAGTAATTTCCTATAACTATAGGAAATTACATTGATTTATAAATTTCTATATAACTATTCATGATGCTGTACTATTCCCAGGGAAAATTCAACACCCATTTCTATATGACCATTTTTCAAAATTAACCTGGGTTCTGAAAGTTTGCGTCCCCATTATTTTACAAAGATATGCATGTTTATGACATAGTTACAAACATGAGTTGATGCTTCCCGACAATTCTTCTATTATGATGGAAATGTTAGTTATACAGAGTTGTCATCTGCTTACAAAGGAGAGTTTAGATAATGACATCTTCAAATTGACAACGGATTTGATGACCATTTGGAGATTCAGTTAGAAACTTGGCGAATTTGGAGACAATTTTGTGACTTGGCGAGAAAATTAGTGACTTTGGACAAATGGAAAGTACCCGAAAGTGCTTGAACCGGCACGAAAAATCGACCAGGGAGAAAGTTATGAACTTTTCTTGAATTTTCGGTGTGACGTTACGCTTGGCTTGAAGAGATATAATACACCAAGAGCTACAGTCGAAAGAAGGAGCCTGTCAGAGGAATTGATGGTGTACGACATAAGTTGTTTGTGGAATCTGCTTTGTAGAATGATCGGCAATTTGTGTCCGAATGAATCAGCTTGAGTTTAGGCATAAATCTATCGGAACTGAGTGTGTGTTTCCTCGGAGACTCTAATGTGGAGATAGATTGGAGGATCGACTGAAGCTCTCAGCTCTTGAAGTGGAGCATGTCTGATGAATTTGAGAAGAAACAACATGTCAGATCGTCCCCTGGAAGAGCAGAATATTTTTGAGGTGGTATACCGCAGTGTGAAGTGATAAGCCGGTGAGCTGAACTTTGCTAAAATAAGAGACTGTTCTCAAAAAAGTGTCTTTGTCTTCTTGTTTTAGTGTCATTGTGTATTTGTGTACTGTTATTACCAAAGATGTGCTATCTGTGTGTTGTCTTGAAAACTTAAGAATGAAACGTAATTTGTTGTTATCCTTCGAGTTAATATTCATATTCACTCCCATAGGAAGGAATGTTTCATAACAATATCAACATTGGATACAAAATATAATTTTCCAAACACGTTTTGAATTTATACATATAATAATATAAAGTGAAAGAGAAATTACCATTTTTAAGGTGTTTCGTTCACTGTAGTTGTGAGTCCCTCATTTTTATTTCTTTGCTGAAATATTTTCAAATAAGCTGATATATACTAGTATGTTATTCTTGGTAGGGGGTGTTGTTTCCTGGTTTTTGGTAGATCAATAGGAAACCATCTTGCTTCTTCAATAATATAATTCTCAAACATTTGTCTTTTTTTTTCAATAAGTTAAGGAATGGACATCATCTCATCGATATAAGTAATAATCCAGTACATGAAAAACACAGATAAGTGATTGCTAATATCTACATATAAGCGGGGACGTCTGGAGGGAAAGTAAGAAATGGAATAAAAATGGAACATTTAGACGTGACTGAGCTCCTGCGTGGTGCGGAATTTGAAAGCTACGCTTCAGGAAATGAAATATTTTAAAAATGAACCATGTGATGAAATTCATCTAAGTCTGCTTGAACGGACGAATTATGCTCCGAGTATATAGTAGTATATAGTAGTATTTATATAGTAGATTTTAAGTAGATTTTAATAGTAGTAGACGAGTATATAGTAGATTTTAATACACTATAAAGAAAATGAAAATATAATTTATGAAAAAAAGGAGACATACTTAAATGATGATTCATACGCAGAATTAAGTAAAAACGTTTCCCAACTAATTTAAATGTAAATATTTTGGAAGGGAAAGAAAAAGGTTTGCATATCAATTCGTCATCATTGATTGATTTAAATCTAGAATAAATTCATGGAGACAAAACTGAACTTGAAAATGACATTTTTTTCTTGAGAATTTTAGAAAAAAAAATATTTTGTTGTTAATCATTAATTATAATTGCTTTTTGAAATTTTTATAAGAAAGATATATATTTTTAAGGGAGAAGGTAGATCTATAATTTTAAATAGATAGTATAAATATTTTTTCTAACTAAAGCATTTAAAAAGAGATACAATTTGAAATTTACTTTGACAAAGGTATTTTTCTCACTCATTAATAATTTTATTCAAATTCTAAAAACAACTAATTTAATGTAAAAAAGAAGATTTATTCAATTATTAAGATATGTACTTGATAACAATTACCCCTGATAATCCATTCGGCAAATTCTTTTCAAAATTTCAATTTTAAGCCTCAAAAATAAATATTTAATTTTTAATATAGCTTAGAGTGCCTAGTGTTTAAGGCAACGGAATCTTGACCGACTGGTTTTGTTGAGGGTGCCTTCGTAGGCGTGAATTTTAATATTACTTAGACCCACCTTGTAGCCGGGGCTGTTGCATGTTAAATCTGTCAGGTCAAAAGTCATCCCGTTGGCGTGGTTTGGAAGTAAGGAGAGGAAGTGCCTGCTCAGGTGCCGTCCTCGTCACTTGACTTAGTTTCCAAATTACCAGGTCCGTCACCAATACCCCTCGTGTGGCTTCTAGTGAGACGTTAATAAAACTAGACCAAACAAATCCATCTGAGTGGTAGAGGTACTTCTATTCTGGTGTTATAATTATCAGAGTAACGTTGGAGTAAAGAAATTCTACTTCCACAGAGGCAACCCGTTTTCATCACATTAAATGATTATAATACCAATTTCAGGTAGATATTACAGAAATAAGTTTTTATCAGATGAGAAGTTAATAATAAAATTAAAAAGATTAATCGTGTTACAAAAGTATGTCTGCATGGAACTTCTGACCATTTCAATAAGTTACACACTCTACTTAAGTAAAAGTCTAAAAAATGAAGCATCTTAAAATAATGGCCCGTATAATAGTTACTAGATTAAAGCATATGGAAACATTATATAAAATAATACTGCTGATAACTTTGCGAAAGGAAATATTTGGTGGAATTTCACCTGAATATTTCCCCAACCAACACTCTTTCTTGCAATACGAGTTCTAATGTAATAATGATTTGAATACATACTGGAACATATGGGGCGCTGTAAATTTCAGAAATCTTTCCTTCATACAGTTAATAATCAAATACAGATCACGAGTACATATCTAATGTATTCCTTTATCATTGTTAGGAACTATAAGCCTGTTGATAGATGACGAAACTTTTTTCATTTGTACAGTAGAGAAATGACGTATTCTCGTTTTGTGTCAGAAAGTGACAAAAGTTGAATTATAAATTAAATCTGTTCGTGCATTCTATTTTACGTATGTTACTTTCTCGGGGAGATGGAAGCCTAGTAGACTTGAAGTTGGTGCTGTTTTCTCAGAGTTATGGTTTCGGAAACTGGACTAAACACCGACTAGAGAGGCTGTTGCGCATTTAAGCTGTCAAAGGTGCAAAGTTCTCTAGTTGACATTTTGTGGAATTTTGAAAAGGAAGGTACTAGTTTTGTGGTCATCCACGTTGCGCACATTTGAACAAAGTTAAATAATTACGAGATCCATCACCAATGACCCTCGTGTCTGTTATTGCGACACGAATGAGCACACTCTTGTGTCATTCTTAGGAACAAATAATTTTCTTAATTACTACATAATGTTTCTTGTATTTAATGCAAACATAACAGGTATATAAGAAAATAATCCGGTGTCCCGAGAGGAAGGTGATGGATTTTCATTTTGTGATTATCTTCAAATATTATAATATAGTAATATTTTGGTATCCTGCCTGAGATTTGAATAATGCTACATTTTATAACCAAAGTGGGTAAAGATGTTTTTAAAATGGCTGCGAAGGAAGTAGATATCCTACATAAATAAAACGAGACGACTTGAGAAGCCAAAGTCGAGAATGTTAGTCACAAAAAACAATTATTGCAATTGAAAACGAAAGCAAGACAATGGATATCAATTTTGATCTTATTGAAGCAAGCACTGAAATTAATTGAAAAATGTAAGCATTTAATTGTAGCGGATTACTATTTAGAAAAAACATTTTAATCTAGAAAAAAAATCATTGAAAATACCAAAGTCACTAAGAATACTAAGATATAGAAATTCAGGGTTATGTTTAAAATAGTAATAATCATAATGGACTTGTATACATACTAACCATACTTTAAAACACTTAAATTTAAAATTAGTTTTTACAATCCATGAAATACTACTAGATATTATACTCTTTACAGGACTGAATGTCCTTATACTATGAATGATTTGAATACTAAGAAGTAAGAATGTATTTTCACTTATCATTTTGTATCAAGCAAAAATGATTGAATCACAAAATTATCTAAATAATTATTTTCAAGAGATATTTAATATCTGGTAGTATCATTGTGAACTAATTAAAATCAAAAACACAGGAAGAGTTATTGAATGAAAAGAAACTCCCAGTTGAATGCTGATGGCAAAATAGTTTTTATTTCTTTCTCCAGTGAATCCAAAATATTATTTCAGATCAATTATTAGAAAATCATGGAATTAAAGAAGGAATTGGCAAATTATACCTTATGAGTCTCCTCAAGTCTGCTGTCTATATTTAATTCGATCTGAATGTTAACTTTTTAAAATGAAAAGAAAATTTAAATAAAATTACGCGCTTTGATCAACAAACATATATAATTATATTGACATAAATTATTTTTTTGAAACACATTATTGAACACAAATGAAGCAGAAGATACAATTTATTCATTTATAACAGTGACTGCAATACAACTGTTAATAATCAAGTTCAAAATAATATAGGTCATTATTAACAGATGACACAATTTATTAACAAACATTTACTAATAGGAGGAAGTAATTAGGAACTCCATTACATGATAAAGTATAATCTTAGAACAACACACATGAACACAGATTTATTTTCCTCGAATTAGTAAAAAAAATTAATAGTACTATAATAATTTTATTAAAAAATAGAAATATTATACAGTTCTTTATGTCAGCTTGTGTACATAAATATTATTTAAAATATCACTTTCTAAAACGTAATTGCAGAGCAGCAACGTTTTGCAGTTGCTCAATAAAAATTTCTTCCGATTTACTACCTGGCTCAACAAGCCTAATATATTACGATCTTGCCTTTTCCAAAAAAAAAAAAAAAATGTTTGCGAACTTCCGCTTTAAAGGACAAAAGTTAAATCATACTGTATTTACATATCCCTCATTTCCTTCCAAATAATTGGAACAAATAACTCGTTTTCTTTGAAAGCAGGGTAAGCTCTATTCTCACATATTCAAATTACGATAACCATTGTTCAGTTAAATATAAACACATTAATTTGCCATTACTTTATATTATTCTTTCGATGTTCTTCGACTACATTAATGGATACATGAGCCATAGTCTCACAGCATCTAGGTTAAATTTTATTTGACAAACATCTATGAATTGTATATTTTAACCATAATTGTAAAAACCACGCGTTCTTATTTTTGGGCAAAAATTGAAAACCCTCTTTATAACCTTTTTGGCATTGGTTTTATAAAAGCAATTTATGCAACAATACTGGCGTCCAAAATTACTAACAGAAACATAAAATATGTAACTGGATAAAAATTTGGTTCCTTGTAACTAAATTTAATTCAGAAAGATTTAAGTAATGGAAAAGTCATAGAGTAACATAAAAATATGAAATCACATAAATTGTAATTTAAGATACAGGTTATTTCGAAACAGGTAAAATCATGATAAAATGTCTCTTGAAATGTCTGTGTAAAATGGAGTTACTCACTGTACACTTACTATGCAAGCCTCAACATGAGTGTCATACTCGAGATGAGGGAGTGAGAACTGATTGCGACGGTAAATCCTATTCCTGTAAATGCACCGCATTTAAAGTGTGGAGCTTTAATGTCATATAATGGCTCTTTCTGTGCCGTTTCAAATATGTTCTATAGTGTTAACATAGGTTTTTTGAATGGTAGTCTATATGCAAGTATCTTATGCAAAAAAAATTGAACAATGTGACATTTGAGTAAACTTCAATTACCGTTCATGACAAAAAAAAGTAGGTACTTGCAAAACCCCGGAAAAACCTTACATATGCTTCAGTGATTCCATTTCTTTAGTGTTGTGAAGTGTTGTTTGGATTGTGAACATAATTCTGTCTCTTATGTTGGAGAATTGGTATCAAGCTCCAAGTTCTCTCCTGATAAAGACTCTTCAGGGATTATTTCGTGTACTCTGTGAAATGAATACGCTCCCATTGTTGATGTTCCAAAGAATGTTCAGCTTCACAATTGGGTTCTCCATTATGAGGCGTTCGGAGGAAGACACAACACTGGACGCCGTGCATAAAAGGCCCTCACTGCTAGGATTATGTGTGCCCTTTGCCTGGAAAAAGTTAATCAAGACGCAGCCGAAAAGTCATGAGAAAGCTCTGTATTCAATCTCTGTCTATGTCGACGTGCACGTAATGCAATCCTTTGTAGCTATCGTATATTTTTGGCAGCTCTGTCTGCGCTTCTACATTATAGTATCACCTTTAGATGTTTTGTTTGTAACTTGTTAAAATCATGCCAACTCCGCTACTAACTGTTCAATTTCAAGCTAGCAAATGGCTCTCAATGAATCATCTAAAAGATTATTAGCACTCATTTTTGCTGCAATCAGTCAAAGTTGTGGATTTGAATGCTATATTAACAGCATTGTTTTCAAACTTTTTATATACTTAATTAGACAAATTTTATTTTGTGCTACAATACTAACGTTGAACCTAATTTATTCCAAACTTTGTGCTAATATTGTGCAATCAATTTTTCCATGTGTATCATTTTTCGGTAGCAGTTTAAATTAATTTGAAAAACATGCTTATGACCATTAATTTTGGTCACTAAAATATGTATGTACAGTTTTACATAGATTAAGTGCGCATTTTATGTTATTTTCTAATTTTTAGGTACAGCTTGTATCTTTAATTTCATTGTGTGATTTCTGTTTCATTATTACCAATTTAGTGTTTCATCTTTTTCACACCGTATTATTTCAGATGCATTAATAAAAGCGCACAAATTCATATTTAACTTTGAGATCAATGATGTGTTTGTGTTATCTACTTAAACTTTCTAAAATATCTTTTCCAAAACTGGGAATGGTATTACATTAAAAATATCACAAAAATGAGGCAAGCAATTAATAGAAATTGTTCAATTTTTATATAAAGGAAATTTTACTTCTAATATAGTAGTAAATAGATGTAATTTAACAAAGGAAGAAGATATTCAAGAATTCCATTTAAATCCCCCAAAAAAATCTCCTCACTTCACAAAGAACTAAAATTTGGTTATCTCAGCTAATCACATCTTCCATACTCAAGTAAATTGCTTTCAGTTAAAAATCTCATTTACTCCTTTAAAACCAACTATTATTAAAAGCTAGTCTGTTATAAGAGATCAAATTTTCTATTATTGAAGAAAGAATAGATATTACCCTCATATCTTGGGCAGAATAAAATCCAAATTCAAGTATTAAGTGAGAAAATATATTTCAATGAAATATTTAAATTGATACAAATCAGAGAAAACGAGATCTTTTCTTCAAATACTTTCCTATGAACTTTATATGAATAATTATCACGTTTGATAATATTTTTATTTTTTTTAATTATAATTTCCTATAGAAGTGGAAATTCAATTTAGGAAATTTGAAATTAAATATTTTTGGTATAACAATCCTAAGATATTTATGATTAAATTGAATTTAAGCTCTGCATTTAGCTTCCTGATAATATAAAAATTAAAAGACAGGTTAATATCATATTAGAATTAATAAAGTAAAATAAAGTAGATTAAATATAGCAACTAAAATACATTAGGGATAGAATATGTAAAATTTTATAAAGTCTTGCATAAAAAGGCATCTTCATTTTTGAATGAAATCACGATATTAATATTTTATTAAAATTTCTAATTGCGTAAGTTTCAAGAAAACTAAGATTATCTCACAAGGTAAAATTATCTTATCATCTTCAGTTATTCGTCTCCTTCTGAAATGTTATCGATAAGGCACCCGCGTCGAATGCTAACCATATCTTACCTTTAGAAATATTTTAGTTGAGTGTTAATTTTAGAATTAACAAGATAATTGTGTTTTTATGCAATTAAATTTAGATAGAGGAAATATATTCTGCATTAATTAATTGGACATTCTTATTTTTCTGAGCAAGTTGATTAGATGAATAGTATTACTATGCAATAGGATTAATGCAGTCAAGGAAACAACTTGTGTACTAATTTATATAATTTTAACTATCCGAATTAATATAATCTGAATTAATTGGAAGAATATTTATCTCAAATTCATATTTTGTTTATTGGAAAGTAACCTATATTTGAATAAGTATTACTTCATTGAAGTTATAAAATTATAGATTTTGCATAATAATAATGAATATTAGCTACTTTTTCCAAACCTTCCATAAACTTTAAAACTTCAAAGGAAATAAAAAGAACTCTTTTCAAAACTATGTTTTATGAATTCATAGGAAATTTACTTTCTTACGTAAAATTTTTATTGATCAACTTAACATTTTAAGAAAATTCTAATGATTATACTATAAAAAATAAAATTTTGTTCCAAAAGGAAAAATGAATTTAACAGATTTTTCTGACACAAAGACTTTTACTATATTCTTAGAAAACTATCTAAATCTTATTTAATGTGATACCTTAGAAATATTCAATAAGTTTTATTTTCAAAATTATCTCATAGAACCTTTTATTTTAATTTTATAATTTTGTTCTTTTAATGTTCAGATTACATTAACTCGGATAATTAAAAAGAGAACTTATAAACTACTATACCAGAGAATTTAATTTAGTGTACTTATTACCAAATTAATACGTTTTATCTAACCAGCTTTGCGCAGAAAAATAAGAACTTCCAAATAATTTGTTCAATATATATTTGTTCCATATAATTTGAAATATGTAAAAGTACATTTAATAAATATAATAAATTATATTTAACAAAACTAATTTAACTTATGAAAATGGAAACTATTAGAACTTAAATTTATATTTTTAAATTTGTATCTCATTAGAACGTAAATTTGTCTTTCTATTAGAAACCACAAATATAAGATAGAGAGAAGTAGACCATGTTCAATAATCAATAAATTTCCAGTATAAGGCAAAAAAAACTCAAAATGGTAAGGTAACAGTTACGTGTGTCCATTCCAATTGTATAAAATACTCAAGGGAATTATTTTGTGACTCGCTACCTGCGCTTACTACTTGTATTTTATAAAAGAATAAAAAAAATTAAATATATATATATATATATATATATATATATAAGGGAATGAAACACTTCTAAATTTAGAGCATTGGTTAGATTGGAATATTGGCAATAAGAAATCCTGTATTATTAAGAAATGTAGTTAAATAATTAAACAAAATTTTCCTGATGGTAATTTAAATTAAGATAAAAACGATCATGATTAATATTATGGCAAACTTTATTGAACATACATGATTTATGAAATGTGTCTGTAAGACTTTTCATTCAACATACATTATAAAAATATTATATAAATATTTAGCTTTGTAAACATTGAAATTGAATCTATCTTCACCAGAAAATAAGGTAAATAATTAATTAAACCCTTTTTGACGATAATTCAAAATTAATTAATATATTTCCCTTTGCTTTATATTTTAAAATAAGTTTGTAAAGGAGAAATGTTGTATGGAATGTAGCATGAATTTATATTCACTTACAGTATTATGAAATTATAATAAAGATTTGTAGTCTAAAATATATTAAACTGGATTCTTAAACGAGACTATGAAGCTAAAACTTTGCCTTTTATACTTCTTGTTCACACTCAAAGTATAATTAAAATTTTAAAATTTTAAATGCATTGTATACCATAAAATTTAAAGTTCATTATTAGAATGATTTTGGTCAGAGCTTAAAATTAAACTAATAAGATATAGAAAGGAACTGAAAATATTAGGAAATATCTTACTGTCATATAACTCATTATTCCAACAGAAATATTGCTAATAGCCTTCCTATAACTTCCTGGAGACTGTTCATAAATGATAAAATTTTGAATATCATTAAGAAAGGTACGGAAGTTGAAGCAAAATCAAAATTAAGTAATAAAACTGAGAGCATTTATCTCGATGAACAGGATTCCTTCATTAAAATACTGTATGTTGAAGGAGCTTTAGATTTAATAGGAGTTTCCATCACTAGTCTTTGGTCAAAAACCTAGGACCATAATAGTTTCAATTCAACAATAAGCCGGAACAGATTTCTAGAAATCATACAATATATGCGTTTTGACTTAAAAATTTCGACATTAGATGATAAATTTGCACTTTTTCAGATGCTTGGAACACATTTATAGAAAGGTGTCTCGTGTGTTAGGAGAAAAGGCAGAAGAAAACTTTGCTGTAGATAAGCAGTTCTTTCTGTCAAAGATACGCTGTAGATTTTTGCAATGTATGTCCTTCAAACATAACACGTTTGGCATCAAAGTTTGGTTCGCTGCAGATGGAAGCTCAAAGTACATAATCAATGCATTTTTATACTTAGGAAAAGGTGATTCCAAATCATATGAGCTAAGTGTTGCAAAAAATGCTGCTAAGCTTAGTACAGCCTTATCTGAAAACAGGACGAAATATAATAAGTGACATTTTTTTCAAATCTCTAAAACTTGTAAAAACTCTAAAAGGAAGTAATTTGAGCTAAGTTGGAATATTCAATAGAGCAAAAGAGAAATTCCAAGATCCTTGAGAAAACAAATAAAAAAAATAGTTATTTTCAACTGCCATTATGACACATAATAACACAATTCTGGTTTCTTACCAATGTAAGAAAATACAAAAAATGTATTTTTCTTCTTAACACATTGAATTCTCTGTTAGAAATTTCGCTAAATTAGAAGAAAAATCCTGAAATAATAAATTTCTAGAATTCCAAAAAATTTGGAATTAATGTTGTTGATCAGATGGCAAGAAAATATTCCATTAAATCTGCATGAAGATGTTGGCCTATGCATGTTTTCTTTTTTTTTATATCTTACATGTAAAGACAATTATTGTATGGGTAGTTTTCAAGGAGTCAAAAGGTTCTAATCTAAGCAGAAGAGAATATATTCTAAAATTAGCTGAGGAGCAAAGAAAGCAATATATATTGCAAAAGAAGCATAAGTTATCACTACTACATCAAAATCATGTAAAGTTATCATTACTACACATACTACATCAAAAGTTTCAAATAAGCGAAATTGTTGCCTTATAAAGCAATGCAAAGACATTACAATTAACATCGTGTGTGAAAACTGTTGAAGAAGTGTAATTGAACCAAGCACAGCAAAAAAAAAAAAAAGAAAATTAGGCGGTAAAATTCTGTTGGAAATGTTTCTTGAAAAATTACTATAATGTAAGTAAAATGTCATGCATATTTATCTTTTATTGTGGCTGAATATCTTTCTTAATCTACAGAAAAATTATTCGATTTAATTTCATTAAAATATATGTTATTTAAAGGATATTCTTACATTTCATTTTATACATGCTGAAATTCTGAAATTAGAAATTTAAATTTTTTTAAAGATAATTTCATATTAACTTTAAATGATATATTAAATAATATTCTATAATCTAAATTTAATAAAATATTGATTAAAATTATTGTATTAATCATGAAAAAATATAATTTCCATCTGTATTATCATAAAAATTAAGAATAACATGACTGAAGTCCATGGGTCAGGAATGACACACCACGGTAGTTCTAGGTATAACTGAAATACGTTAATTCTAGAGTTAAGCAATCTTATTTACTGCAAAAATTATTTAATGTAAAATTTTACTTGATTGAGAGTATAAATAACTAAACAAAGTTTTTCTGGAAAAGTAGTTATAAGTAAATTCATTAGTTTTGTTCAGTAAATCAAGCAATCAATAGTTAGGTGGTAATTATATGATTATATTGTGGAATATAAGAGTGTGGTGTGTGCAATCATTTTGTTTTACTTAAAAGCTAAACTTTAATATTTAAAAAATACTTTTATGTGTGTATGAATGGGAAAAGAATATATTCAGTTTATGCTTATTTACATTAGTTCAAATGTAATTGAAACTTTCTCCATTTTCCTAACTTGAAACTATGTTTGATTATAAATATCGTTCATAACACACACTATGTCGAGTTTTATATATATTTTTTTGAAAGTTTTAATCATGTTTTAAATAATCTATTAATTCTATGTTATCAAATGTATTGCACAATTTAATAAGAAATGCTAATCATTTTTCAATTCAATATTTTGCAAAGAATTTTAAAGTATGTTAAAATTATTAATGATAAAAATTGAGGTTTAAATAGCTGATAAGAAAGTTTCAAAACTCACTGACACGATCCTGTTACTATAGCCTTTCTATGTTAACTTTTAATTTTAAGAATTGAAGCATTTAAATTGGATGTATATTTATATAATATTTACTTAAGAACAATAACAGCATTAGAATAGGTAATGAAGATGCGCAATTGTAGATAGATTGCAATATGAGAAACATTACCCAGAGAATATTTAAAGCTATTTGAATGATAATTCATCAAAACATAGTAGAAGAGATGTCTGATAAATTTAAATTATCTTAAAAATGAATTTATCCGAATGGGTCATAAGAAATAAATCTGCACTCATAGTAATCGTTATACATTTAAAGATGCATTAAATGTATCAATGCTTCTTATTAATCAAGGTTTGTAAAATTAATGAATATCACATAACAAATAATTAACAAAGATTATTATAAGCGAAATGCATAATAATAAATTCTCAAAACTTTATAAAACAAATTTAGAAAGCTTTATAGTATATTTACTAAGAAATTCTTTTCAGAAAGGGAAAGTTTCACAAAAAAATGTAGTTGATATCCCATACTTTAAGTATGCAAATTTTCAAAAGAAAAGTAATTTATCTTACTCTAAACTATTATTTTTGGATAAAAAAATTAATTCTTGAATAGAAAAATATAAAACAATGCAAAATATTATGCAAATTTTAGGTATTTATTTTTGCACAAACTTGTCACTTAGATCAAGAGGAGTTTTGAAGCAATACAATATTTAAATTAAAAACTACCTAGTAGAAGGAGAAATAATTTTGGGTAGGTGCGGGGAGATGGTTATAAATACACTACTAAGAAACTAAAGAGATGCCCTTCAGGGTAAGCTAATTCTAGAGAACAAAATGGAAGGAAATTAAATTATACAAGGATGAAAACCATAACAAGTAAAAAAAAAGAAATACTGTAGTGTTATTACTCTAGTATACATTCTTCATAATTAGGGTAACTGAAATGCATATAGCTTCATACTGCAGCTTTTGATTCATTATGCACGGCAACAGCATTAAAACACGAGAAGAAAATCATCATTCTTCCTCTAAGTCGAGAATTCCAAGACATGTTCTTATTTAATTTTCACACTCAAAGCATATGATTTTCAATTTTAAAATAAGTCACAATTTCTCATATTTAAAGTAAAATATTTAAGAAATGTATTACCATTTCTTGCAAGTAAAATCTACTTTGATGATATTATTAAAATCCCTTCTTCTACAAGGTTGACCTTGTGCGTCTTAGATTAAAATGAAAATAATAATTATTTAATTCTCAGATATGTATCAAGATATAATATGCTTAGAACTATTTCAATACTTTAAATATTAAGGAATTACTATAAATGTTCAATTAAAAGTACAAATCTTTGTCATTTGTCTTCTTAGGAACTCCTTCAAGTAATGGATATAGTACAGAATGGAAAATGAAACTATTTTTTTTTTGATCAAGTGAATTTTCTATTAAAATGCATACAAAAATATCTTATTCCTAATTAGTTAGACAGTACTTAGTCACAGTTGAAGATATTAATAAAGTCGAATATATTCCCAATGATTTTACTCAGAGAAAAAAATTCTTACACATTCATTAATTGATAAAGATAATGTAACTCATATTCAAATTATTATTACAATGAATTGCATTGCACATATATGGTATGCATGACAAAATAGTATATTTTAAGTAAGCCAGAAATAATAAGTTAAATATTAAATAAAATTTCTGTATAATGTTTAGAACTTGCAAATAAAATCCTTATTTTGCGTGAATGAGGTAGATGGACACTCAATAGGCTAACCCCATCGATTAGTTCAAATGTGAATGGTAAATCATCTATAATCATACACGAGAAAAGCATTTATATCGAAGCTAATGTTTGTAATTTAAGGTACGTTGATTTCAATTTACATTATGCTCGGTTCACAGAAGTATACAGATTGAAGGCATTACAATTCAAATCTAAACATATCAGTTGTTTCTCAGCATGCAATTTCCAGATGCAGTTGAGTTATTTAAATATAAACCTAAGCTTACACATTCTAAAATTCCCCTTTCCGAATCTGCCTGATGACGGCTTTGTGAATTTGTTATGAGATGATGGGTCAGCTTCATCGCTCTCCGCCATTGCTCTGACATTTGGGTGTGTTTTGGTTTTCTGCATGTTGAGCTTAGCATTCAACCGTATTATGGAATTATCGGTATTACGCTAGATTTCATATTTGGGTATTAATAAATATTAATAAGTTTTGAGAGAACATTCATGCGAAGGAAATCTTTGAATAGGTACAGAGGCAGTTTCATAATGGCTAATGTTCAAATATTTTCATTGATTGACAAATCGTTTCGGGTTTCGTACTCCAGGCAAAAGATTATTTTACTCTAAATCACTTAGAAATAATTATAGTACTTGAAAATATTTAGTTTCGATAAGAACAAGTGAGTGTTACATAAATAAATAGGATCATAATTAATGTGTATAAGAATTTAACATTAATTTGAATATTTAAAAGGTTTTGAATTAAGTATTTAAGAGTTTAGGCTGTGAAGTTAAAGCCTTTTTGATGTATCGAATATAATAATTGCTTTAAAATAATGTTTAACTCAACTACGTATTGTAGCTTTGAGTACTAGAATTTTTCTTTTTATAAGATCTTATCAATGTCAAACTCATTAAATCTAGCCTGATTTCAATTTTTTTACGTCTCCGTAGCTTTACTAAGACTTCAACAAAACAATATATTTGGTTTCCATGTGATAGCATATAAATTTCTATTTTCTAAAATATCTTTAAATATTCATAACAATACTAAGTAGTGTGTATAATAGTGGTAAATGATAACTCTTTCTTTCAAGATATTTAAAAGTATAAAGCTTTGCGCGCACAGATCTAAATAAATGCTTTTGCTTAAGAATACAACATTTTGATTTAATATTAAAAATAAATAATTTGAAATATAATTAATCTAAGAATATTTAGCATTTATTGAAGTATCGAAGTTTTAGAACTTATTGGAAATTGGCATGAAATTCTTCACATATTGATACGTATTTTTCCTTGGAAATATTCCAGAATGTGCACCAGTTAAAATACTTTTAAATCAAATTATACAAACAATATGAAAATATAATTCTAAAAATTTTGTAATTTGTCTCAAATACTTTTTTCATTCATTTTTAAGATTTTTTGTACGTAATTAAATATCATATTTTGAGAAAGTGGTGTTTTAAAAAATGATCAGAATATAAAGCATGTAATAATTTAATCATATCTCGGAATATAATTATAATATTTCCTACAAATTTCTCTTAAGGTATTTATAAAAATCTACATTTATATATATATATATATATATATATATATATATATATATATATATATTATTCAGAAAATCGGTTTTTTTAAAGTTCATATATATTCAGGTTATGAGGCCTCTTAAGACTATCATTTAAATGTAATCAGTCCACCACACCCAATCTAGCATTGACCGTATATCATACTGAAAGGTTTCGAACACATATTCTATAATGGATAAATCTCCCATCAAGATGAAATGGCAATCTTCACCTCAAATTTTGTGGCACAGATAAAGTAAACCAAATAGAATCTGTTGGAGAGAGAGATTTTCTGAAGTCACAGACATTACCAAAATGTAAGTTCCTCATAAATATTCACCGGAACTTAACCCAAGAGAAAGCACGAGAGGTGTATTATACCCCTACCAAAAAGTGGAATATTCAAAACTTCTGAAACTGAAATTCTTTACCACATTCAGTAGCTGAGTTTCTAGAAGTGTTTGACCTTCAGAATCAGATTTCCAATGCACACGTGTTCCAGAAAAAATGTAATGGTATTTTGTAGCAACTGGGGTGGGACTCACCCCACGTGACTGTCCGGGTAATTGTTTTTCTGAAGGAATATTTATTTGAGAAATTTAATTCTAAAGTGTAACACTGAATATTTCTACTGGCAAGCGATTTTTAAACTTTAAATTGTTTTAAATTATATATTTAAAGATTTCTAACTGCATTATGGCAAAAAGAAGGAGACCCTATGAATTGGAGATGCAACGGCTGAGAGACTTATTAGCAACAGTTGAAAGTGATGAATATTGCATTTCGAAATTTGAAGATGATACTGATAATGAAATGTTTAATGAACATAGCACAAATACAGAAAAAGATGATGAATTGGATCATGATGATTCTAAAGATAATGATAATTCCGAGGATTTTGTTAGAAAAAATAGGAAATAGGTGTGGGGAAAAAAAGATATTTAGACAAAATGTTTGAGTATGCTCATGTTATACTATGACTCATCTTCCAGGACCTGTAGGACAAGCCAGAATTGTTACTCATCTCTTTGGTAGTTGGAATATTCTTATTGATAATGCATTATTATCAATTATTGCAGAATGTACAAATTTTTATATATCTCAGATAGCTTTACATCATAAATGTTAAAGAGATGCTAAACCTACGGACATGGTAAAAATGAAATCGGTTATAGGACTTTTATATTTATGTTACCTTCACACGTCGTCGCACCTCAACGTAAAGGACATTTGATCTACTGATGGTACGGGCATCGGAAATTTTCATACAATTATGTCCTATAAGCGATTTTTATTTATTTTATGTTCCATGCATTTCGATAAATTACTAAACAGGTCACAGAGAAAAGGCTTCGATAAAATAGCCGCAATCAGAGATTCTTTTGAAAAAAATTATTTCAAATTGCAAAAATTCCTATAGTTTAGGTGAGTGTATCACTATTGACGAGAAACTTGAACCATTTCGGGGCCGATGTGGGTTCCGGCAGTATATGCAGAACGAACCAGCAAAGTAAGGAACCAAGACTTTTGCAATGGTAGACTCAATAACTTTTTATACTTCTAATATGGAAATATACTGCGGTACACAGCCGGATGGTCCCATCAAGGTCAGTAACAGTCCATCGGACGTAGTGAAAAGACTAACCCAACACTATATAAATCTGGAAGGAACCTTACTGTTAATAATTGGTATATGAGTTACCCTCTAGCTATGAATCTTCTAAAAGAAATGCTTACAATCGTAGAAACAATGCAGAAAAACAAAAGGGAAATTCCCCCTGCTTTTGTTACTTCTAAAGGAAGAAAATTGTTTTCTACACTGTTTGACTTCGAAAAAGATAAAACATCAATTTCTTATGTTCCTAAGAAATAAAAAAACTGTTCTGCTTTCAACATTCTATAACGATGATGCTATAGATGATACAAGTGGAGAAAAGAAAAAGTCAGAAATATATATCTTTTTATAATATGAAAAAGGAGCAATGGATGCTGTTGATGAAATAGTAGCAAATTATTTAACTGCCAGAATAACAAGGAGATGGTCAATGGTAATTTTCTTCTCTGCACTGAATGTAGCTGCAATAAATGCTCAAATTATATTACATTCAACTTCTATTCCACCAACTAAATATAGAAGCAGGCGTCTGTTTTTTGAAGGAATTAGCATTACAGCTAATAAGAAAACATATTGAACAACGATCAGAGATTAATACTTTACAGAGAAGTTTACGTGCTGCATGCAAAAGAAGAGCAGAAGTTTCCACGAATAATTCAAACGAATTTAAGAAATTCGAAACAACTAAATATAAGATATGCGAGGAATGCCCTCGATTTAGGGACAGAAAAACATGAATGCAATGATCAAAATGTGAACATTATCTGTGCCAAGAACACATTAATATATTTTGTTAAAAGTGTAAACAGATAATAACATAAGCATTGTATATTAGAAATGCCATAAAACGTAGAGGTATGATGATTAATTTACTATATTTTCTTTTGACCTAATTTCAACTCTCCATAACTTTAATTTTTGAAATTAATATTTGTAACTCAAGTTTTGTTCACTTAACATCAATGAAAAACAGCTACAAAAGTAAATAAAACTATTTTTATCGTATTTTAAGTATGTATTAAGGTGTACGAGACCGCACGCGCACACTCTAGTTACATTCTGTGACGCTCCTCCCTTAGGGTTAAGTTCATGAGCCGAAACATTCAATGAGTAGTGATGTTGTTCATCATGCAGTCTTAAATCGTTGGGATTTTCAGGAGCTAACATATGTACATTGATTTGGTTAAACATACCATCTCAGGTACAATGTCATATAAATAAATATGCATATGATATTGGTATATGGTATCGTGCAAAAAACTCACTTATCTCAAACTATCCTACGACAGGCACTATACTGATACTTGGATTCTTCATTACGGCATTTAATACATATTACTCGGTGGACATACGAGTCACTTCTGGAACCTTACACTATGTCTGTCACTTTCCTAAGTCCTATATCCGTCCAAATTGTGATTCACATGCAAAAACAAAAGTGGCCTGGCAAAATATATCTTAGGAAATTGTTTTAAATACATTCTTTGAGATGCTTGAAGACTGTATCAATCAATCCATACGCAGTACATATATGACGTCTCCTTTTTCATACAAAGATGCATACTTTTTGCTAGATAATTGTTGTTCAAAAAAGAAAGAAAATCAGCACTTTTGTTAACAGCGCTATCTACCGACGAAGGATGATATTTCTGGATTGTGTAATTGTCGATGACTTTAAAACTTTCTATGTCTTCTTTTAAAGTATATCTCTGTTTATGTGAATTCCTGCATTTACAATTAATATAAATCATTTATAAATTTTCATTTTTATTATAAGTTAGTACTTCACATTAAGAGTTATATACCCATGTGGATACCTTATCCTTTAAATATGAATATCCCTTAAAATGAGATAAATACACATAGTATTCGAAGAAACCAAAACCAAAAGAATTGTACCATAAATAGGAGTGTCCTTTATTATATGTACTAACAAGATGTTTCTAGTTTACACGAGGTACTTACAAAAGGTATCTGCTTTACAAGAGTTATCTAATCTTACAAGAGGTTCCTTATAAGAAGTATCTAGTTTTTATTTCTAAGACTTTATGTAAGATAAATGACAGTTTTCCCTCTCTTATTATGCATAGTGTTACGCTCAAACAATTAGCAAAGCAACAAAGTTTCATTCTTCTAGTTACATCTCAAAATATCACTTTTTACTAACGGTTGCCACATATAGCACATATACTTTAAAAATAGAGCACAAACACTTTTGCGACCGATTAATGTAATACATACAATACGTAGATGTACCTTTACTATATGTACTAACAAGATATATCTAGTTTACACCAGGTACTAACAAGAGGTGTCCAATTTACAAGAGGTACTAACAAGAAGTATCTAGTTTACAAGATGTATCTAATTTGCAAGAGGTATCTAGTGTAGCAATAGGTCTCTTATAAGAAAGTATATATTTTTTTTTATTTCTAAGATTTTGTGTAAGATAAATAACAGTTTTCTTTCTCCTATTATGCATAGTGTTACGCTCAAACAAACACTAAAAACAACACAATTTTATTCTTCTCGTTACATCTCAAAATATCACTATTTTCTAATGTTGCCGCAGATAACATAAACACTTTAAAAATAGTGCACAAAAATACTTTCCACACATTAATGTAATACATACAATATGTACACCACGCGATTTTAAATAATTCATTGAATGATAAATATGATAAACATAAACTTGTAACGTATTAATTTAAAATACTGAAGCAAATATATGTATTTTAAATCTGAATGTAATATTCAATTATGATATTTACCATAAATATTTTTGTGTGTAATGCACTTTAAAAAATTCAGAAGCACATAATGAAGCATTACAGTTCCTTGCGATGAGCATGTGTCATATGTGAAATTTTTTTCAACTTATTTTAAGTTTCTTGAAACATACCATAAGTTTTCTGTTAAATACTATCTTTATTTTTTTGTTAAACAAATATAATCAGGGAAGTGGTAAAGTCTTAATATATCAGCAACTGAATCAAAAGGATTTATTTCCATTCCCTTTCAATGTCAGACTGAGAATTCACATTAATTTTACAGCATTGTCTCACGCATGAAAAATCGCCGTCATTAGATTCTTTTTTTAAGCTTGAAAACTATTACTAAACTGTTCATTAGACTGAAAACTTCCTCTACTGTCCAATGCATTTCCGAAAACATATTTATATGAACTTTATTTATTATACGACCTTTAAGACATTGTAGAAAAAAAAATACTCTTGCCAAAATAAGCAAGACAAAAAGAAAACTAATTTAAAAATATTTCCTCATTGTACAAAAGATTTCACGATACCAGTGATGACATCATTATACCATCAAACGAGCTAACTTTAACAAGTAGATATCATTATTAACTCAAGCAATGCAGGGAAATATTGGAGAATGAGTTAAACTCAACAGCGTGCATTATGAGGTGTATTAGTCTTTGCGCATAATGATAAATGCGAGATAGGAATATTCGAATGCAAGCAAAGTACATTCGCGATCGTCAAAGGGTTATATATTTGATGAACCAAAATTAATTTACATTTTTTCTTTTAAATTAATACAAATATTTGTTCAAAATGTATTATTAAGATATGTCTTTTGACTTGCTACATTATTCTTTTATAATAGGCTTAATTTAATGTCAATTATATGTTTAATAAAATAAAATCAGAAACATTTTTCAGATATATGTGACTAAGTTTATTGAAATAGAAAAAAAAGTTCTCTACAAGTTACTTACGGCACATTTTTCTACTGAAATTTTATTTTTAAATTGTTTATTTAAGACCATTTAAAAATTTGAATGCAATAATAAATTTAGAATTAATAAAAAAAATAATAATTTCTTCACATATTTAAGTTCAGCTTGGTGAACCAATTATATGCTTTCATTCTATTTTACTTTGTTTTGGAAATAATTATAACTTTAATCAAATGCTGTCTCGGTGCATTGCTCCCGGAAACAGTGAACGAGAGTTTTTCTTAGTATTAATTAATTTTTAAAGTATTACTGAAATTACTATAAATTCTGAAAAAAAATCTTGCATTATCTGTACAAATTGATAAAAATTAAAATTTCATAAATGTTTCTCAAAGTTTTTATATCTCATGAGAATACTTTTTTACTTATATTTATGTAATACGACAATTATATGTCTATTAACAAGAATATTCATTTACAATAATAAAATAAGTATAATTAATTATTTTATATATAATTTAGGCATTTGATTTTTAATTCTCAATATTTTCAATGATTATGCTTATTTTTATAGTATATACTTATACTATTTAACAAATTAAAGAAATCTTCATTTTCAAGAATGCTGTTAAAGTTGCAAAGCAAAGTGCTACAATTAAATGAGCTGCAGTATTTTTATAATTGCTTTGAAATATCTTATTTCCTAAACTGCACTTTTTCTATTAGATTATATTTTGAAAAAAAAATATTTTTGGATTATAAATGATTGGAATTTATTTCATTACATCAAGATTATTTATACCACAGATAAAAAAGTTTACACAAATTTTCAAAACATATTTTTAAAAAGAATATTTGCTTCTAAAAAGTGTTTTTATAACTTCATCAAACTACTTGCAGATATGAATTGCATTTTTTTTAAAAAAAATAATCTTAACCCTAGTTTAATTTTTTTACATTTTGCCCATTTTTTTTAAATATGCTGTAATACCATACGCAAATACAGACATACACACCACGAATTTAAGCAAATACATATTTCTGGACGGGTTTATACCACGTTTTTAATCACTTTAAATAGAAGTTTTAAGTACTCCAGGAATATTTAATATTTTCATAATAGGATTTATTTATTATATTTAAAAAGTACTGTGTATAGGTAGAACATCAACACGCGCTTCCATACATATGAAATAAATCAAAAGGAATATATTTAAGTACTAAAATTTAATGGCTAAATAATAACAGAATGGATACAACTCTCACTAGAATGTTACCATAATATTGATGGGGGAAAACTGTCGATTTGCTACGTATACAACCGTGTGTTAAGGATTTGAACATCTAAGAAGCAGTTACCGAGATATTTGATTAGTTGCACTGTGACGAAGAAGATTCTATGAGGTCAAGATGTCTTCTAACCATCCAGGCTGAATCAGGCAGTTCTTGGCCGTAGGCGGAAGGAAGAAAATCCGGATTAGTCCAGGAAAAGATTCAGGATTGGATAAACAGTAGGCACCGATGGACAGTAATTAGATCATTCAAGAAAAGTCTGTCTCTTCATTTTCTTGCTTAAATCGAGGAATTGAATTTGAAACAAAATAAGTAGAACGAAGAGAAAGTTTTGTGGAAAATCCTTTTACTCTAATAAACAATTTTTCGTTTTCAGTAAATATAACTGTATAACATCGAATAGTGTAATCAACTAAATAAATTTTTTATTCGTTATTCCATTTTATTCATATTATTTCGTTGCCAATTTTCACCAGGTGTACTTTTCTGCAGCTTGCCGAACTATACTTAATATACTAGGTGCGATAAAAATATTTAGAATTGTTTAAAAAAAAAATAATACTTGGGTATTTTATAGCTTTATTCAAGCCATACATAAGTCATTTTGCTCCCTAAATTTTAAAAAAAAATTTATAAGATCCAAAAATTTTATAAGTACAAAAGTAAAATAGTAATATTATAATTGGCACGTAGAACATTTGTAATTTTCGTAATTTTCCCATGAAGAAATATAGTTCTGTAACTTGCCACCTTACGTTAAGGTGAGATAATTGCAAGTTCAAAGTGATTCGCCATATATCTTAGATTTTTCTTTATTTTCTACATACTTCATATTTCTACATATTCGCATAATTTAGTATGTTCAGACAGATTGTTTGAGCGAAAAAGAATTCACTGACCTTAACATCCAGAAAATATGATTTCATAATTCTCTTAATGAACTTTAACACTGTCAGACATTTAGCAAACTATTTCTGAGATGATTTGTTCAATCAGACTATTAATTTGTTTGTTTGTTAGGATTTTTTAGCTCTTGTAAAGTTCATTTTGAAAAGATTCGAGCGTTACAAAGTATTGAAATGTTATTGTTTACTTTCTCAAAATAATTTAACAAAAATGTTTTTTCCAGATAAATAGTTGTTTTACATTATAACTCTTTTTTTTACTAAAAATAAACAATGAACAATGTTTGTAAAGAAAAGTATGGGTACGGAAGAACACATTGATCAAATTAAAATATTTATTAAATATTTAATTTATTTTCTTTACATCTTGAACAATGAAACATTTTAGATTACTTACAAATATATTTTTACAATTCTTGTACATATTTGTAAATGAATTATAATAAGCTTTGTGTGAGAAAATATTCCCTTTTTTTATACATATATAAATCAATGGATATTGAAAATAACATAAATTTCTGCTATTTTCCCTAAATTAATTTTTCTTTCTTATTTTGTTCTTCAATTCTAGGAGGATGCTATTTTATTTGAATATATTACGTCATTAACAGTTTTAAACAGATTAATTGGAAAACAATTTTCTTTTCGTAAATTTATTTTAATGCAATAAAATAGATGAAAATTGCAATCTATGAAAAAGTATCATACTTATTTTAAATATACTCACATGCGTTCCATTTTTTTTTCTTTTTTAAGTGTAAGGACTCAAACACTGAATAAAACCATTTATAATTCATTCAGGATATTTGTATAATATACTATTAATTCATGAATTGTTTTACTTGTTTCACTTATGTACTCATTTGAATGTTACACAGGGATATTCAAATTGATTCATCCGATTTTAAAATTCCATATTTTCGTAATTAAATGACTCTGATTGATATTTAGTACCTTAATCAAAGATAAATTAAGAAGTAAGAAATTTGTTGTAGTTAAAAAAAAATATATATTTTTTTCTTCTTACAAGTGTTTGAAATTACTTTCTTTAGTTATACATATAATATCAATTCAATATGTTGATTAAGGCTCAACGTGTTGGAAAGTGTTAGTTATAACTGATTATACAGCAGCAGATATCCGTTTTTTAAGCTCACTTAAATGTGTGGGTGAATGGAGGTGCATACATTTTATCTTTCACAACCCCTTAAGGAAAAGTGTCATGGGTCAATATAAAGTGTTTAGCTCTGCAACTTCAAATCATCAGATCAACTCTGACCGAACCAATTCCAAAGTAGATCCGTGAAAGCTTCTAAGACAGTTTTCGTGAAATAATTGTACGAGAAACACGATGGTCATCTATTTTTTACAATATATGACTTCCATATATTTTCTTTGTATTTATGCATTATTTGTCATTCTGTGTCGCTTATTTTTGAAAGTATGGAATTTTGAAATCGGAGAAATTATTTTTAATAACTTTGTATTTAAAATATAATGAGCGGTATAGTAGAGTTTTTTTTTTTCAAGTGGAAGCTTGTCTATGGCATTATTTATTTGATACTTTTTTTGGTTAGTTCTATTTTATTATTTTGATTTAAGATTGAATTTAAAAAAATAATAATGTTTCACAAGAAAGTAAAGCAAATAGCTTAAAAGAGTAATAAACCGAACCATTCTACGAACTATTTTTGTCTTGTAAACATGAGTCCTTAAAACATTGAAGAATTACTATCACATAAAGAACCCTACTTTTAATATCAGATTATTCCTAAGCTCTTCAAAACACCATTGACCTATAAGTTGTTGAACTAGTTCTTCAATAGTAATGTTTTTTTTTTTAAAAAAGCAAGTAATGTAATTTAGAAATAATTTCTATTAAGTGTCTATTTATTTCTCTTAACGGTTCTTACATTTCAAACATATAACTCAGGATATGAGGTAATATTTATCAAATGAAATAACTGCATGAAATGAGTTTTTAACTCGTATCGTGATCTTATAAAAATTGAAGATGATTATTCAGGTGATTTTGTATACTCCAGCTAATTAAATCATTGATAACCGTAATGCGCTATTGAAGAGCCATACTATCTTAAAATGGAAAAAAACTGGCACCTAACACTGGTGCCTCAAAGATATTTCATCAGGTAGCTGGTGCAACTGGTGACTAGCACTTAGACGTACAATCAGTTGGTGCAAACGAACAGACATCTCACTCGCACTTAGACATCTCACCCTTGGCTCTCCAATAAAACTCCCATCGGACGGTGCGAACGAAGCATAGCTCCCAATTAAACCTCTCATTAGGCGGAGTGTACCACAAGTTGTTCGGTTTTGAATGTTCCATCAAGTGGAAAGTACCATCAACAATTTAGTTCGCTTAGTAACTAGAAAAAAAAATTTCTTAAATCTGAAAATTAAAAAAGTGGAAATGTACCATACGTTAATTGGTAATTTATGATATATTTTATTTCAATTCAATATCATAAGCAATATATATATAAATATATAATATTCGATAATGTAAACATAACAATTCAATATTATAAATATAGTCCTCTTCCAAGTGACAAATTTGTTATTGAACATATTTCCCTTAATTTTAATTAATTTTTGTGTTGTGTTTTATTAATTGTGTGTTGGATTTATTTTTGTGATCATCTTCATCTGAGTCAGATTCTGAATATTTATCTTCTATGATACAATCATTTACTTTATTGATTAACAGTTCCCCTTCATTCCATGAATCATCGAAATCCTCGGCTATAGATTATTAAATATTTTTGGAAATTAATTTATATCAGTTATTTCCATTTATTGATTTCTCAGATGAATCGTTTGTTTCTGTATATATGTTACTTATCAGTTATTGAAGGAAAAATTAAAAATAGAAAAATGCTTGCCATCATTATAGATTCCGTTACTTTCATTTACTGTAGAAATTTGTGTTTTGAATGAAACTAACAGCGTTAAATTTGTACAAATTCCATTACATTTCTAGACGCCTATTAAGTCACATAGTTGTAATGTGGTCGCGACCAACAATTTTATTCATTTTGAATACATAATATACATCGAATCATATCAGAAAAAAAGTGGTAAGGAAATAAAGAGCAGCAATGATTATTACTGAGGTAATACTTCAAATTTCACTAGTTCCGTGGCTTCCAAAAATGCAAAGATCCGTTAGAGTTGCCCATGGATAAAAAACATGAATTTTAGCGCCTGTGTTGTAGTGTTAAAAGTTCGCAATCAGTTTCTTTAAACCTTCTGATCATTAACAATGTTTCATTATGAAGTTTTCAGATTGAACTCATACCTCCTCAATACATATTTTTCATGTTCTATATTCTTGCTGATGAATAGTTTATACTCAAAGTGTTCAGTTGAATTTGGAAGATCAAAACGTAAAGAGATCTTTTGACCATTTTACATTTTCCATTTTTAGAATAAATAAAATGTACTGAATAAACAGATCAAGAAACAAGTATAATAATCATTGTAAGTGTTTTTACTTCCCTTGATTGTACGATATTTATCAACAGAAATTTCTGAATACCTTATAAAATTTTCTTAAACTTGATTGATTTATAGCCAATCACACATATTCCATTCCCCATTCCGGAAAGTATTATTGATATGTCTGATGATGTGATATTTTTTCGCAAGCACTATTAGGGTAAATGCAGAAGAATAACAAATATGTAACTCAATATTTATTTATTTTATTGAATTATCTCTTTTCAAGATGAAGATAATGTTTTAACACACGATGAGTGAAATAAACAATGCATTTAGAATAACTTTGATGAATAACAAATCTTAATATTATTGAATTTCATATGTTGAAATAGTTATTATCCTAAAACCTCTCGGTGAAAAACAGAAAGAAAATATTTTTTTTTAAAAAACTTTGCTCTCATGAAAAATACTAAGCACTTTTCAAAAATATGCATAAAACATTTAAATAAATAGAAATGTTTTCATAGGAATATAAATTATGTATACACACATTACACATACCCTTACGCAAGCACACACCCTTATACACACACACACCCTTATACACACACACACACACATATATATATATATGTGTGTGTGTGTGTCTGTGTGTGTTTATGTTGTGGGTAATACTAATAATTAACTTATATGTGAATTTGTTTCAATTATATTTTTAAGTGCAATTCAAAAACTGGCCACAGCACATAATCCGCATATCGTTGCTCTGTCATAGTGCCTTGAATACAAACTAGAAGAGATTCGGAATCGAACACGATTTCATCCGGCTGCCGGTTCGGATCTATCTTCACGTCAGGACAACACTTATACTTGGCGACTATCAATGGCGAGACAGAAGCGGGAGACATTTAAAATCACGGCCCTTTTCTAATCCGTCATCCACATCGCTCGAATTCAACACCATTGCAAACTTTGACATATAACACATCAATCAATAACTCCCGAGACTAACATTGAAAACAACATTTTTTTTGCAAATTTTTTTTTTATTCATCAACATAACACCTTTTGTTAATCACCTTTTAGGGTGATACAATCGTTCCAACGCTTTTCCAAATTTTTTTTCTCTTTTTTTCAAGAAATCTTTTTTGTTGCGAGTAAATAGCGATAAACAGCTTTCTGAATCATCGACTCGTTGCTGTTTTTGTTCCATCGAAAGCAATCGCGGCACCTACTTGGAAAAAACCTTTTTCACTTCACTTCAAAAAACCTTTTTCAGTAAATACACTTCCATATGATATCTGTGTCATCTCAGCAATCTCACGGAGCTTCACTCTACGATCTTTCATTATAATTTTTGTCACTTCACTCACATTTTCCGGTGTAACGGCTTCCACAGGTCTACCCGAGCGTTCCGCGTCATTTGTGTCGATACGACCACGTTCAAACTCGGCAAACCACCGACAAATCGTTGCTTTTGATGGACAAGAGTCCGGGTAACATTTTTCAATCCATTGTTTCGCTTGCACGGTGTTTTTACCCATTAAAAAACAATGTTTTATCAGAACACGAAACTCGGTTTTTTCCATTTTTTAAACAAACTACAAAACGACTTTACTCCAACCTCGATAACTCAGATGTTTCTGGTCCGATCGACTTAAAATTTTGACACCTTTCAAGCAAAGGTTAGTACTCTAGAAAGACCTGGTTACTGGTTTACTACGAGCGACATCTTTGGGTTAGTCTCAGGAGTTAATGATTGATGTGTTATGTTTAGGGGCCATTACGAGTCTTCTAAACGGACGACATGAGTGCGAGTCACTAGAAATCAATCAATGTGGAGTGGCTATGGTTGATATAGGAACATGCTGGATGACTTAAACATTAAGTAGAATATAGGTAGAAGTGGCTTTTAGCTCCACTACTGCTTATCGTTGGATGTGTCAATCCACGCAGCCTGTCGTCACTCAGAGCACCGACACCCCTTTAATTTGCCACATTTCATTTTCCCAACCAGCTTCACCTCATCCGGTGCACTGTGGACTCGTTCAGGTGTGTTTGAATTAAGATTTGTCATATGGACCTACATTTCCCGTCTCAGTCCAATCTCCATACCCCTCATAAAATCGTCTTTCAGCCGAAATTGTCTCCTGTGATTCTCCACGGTCTGCGATTGTTTGCAATTGCATGCGTCCTCGGAACAAGAACAAATTTTCTACAAAGATTTTCCTAGCAGAAATAGTGGCTTACAAATTGAACATTCTGCATGTTTTTTCCATTATAACTTCTTCAGTGTGCGCTAGAGAGTAACGCATTCCACATCATTCGCTTAACTTGATGACGTGCGACTACCCTTAAATTTACATAAATTGCTTTCCACTCCTTCTTGGTGTCATATTTTGAATTTAGTCTAGAGTATATTCTAAATCTATGAAAAATTAAATTCATCATAAGAGTACATATTAAATATGCGAAAGACAAAAACGTGATAACTGACGGTGTAGCTATACGTGAGTAAGCATTTTAATTTTAATAAAATAAAATTAAAAATAATGTAATGCTGATTCTCTATTTTGTACTCATATCTGTCATGCTTGAACTGGTTTGTAAATTGTACGTAGTGTAGCTGAAAATTAAAATTTTAATTACTAATTGTTTTTTTAATTAATTTGCAGGGTTTCCTTAAATTGCTCTTATGAATTATCACTATCAACTGAAAATTATTATAAAAATTAGGGACAGACATTTGTCTTTGCTCTACACTGCGCTGTACTAGTAGGAAGTATTATCGATAAAAATTTCCATTAAATGCTGTTATTTTTCTTTTTAAAAGTATTTAAATAGATTTTTCTGACTTTTGTACAGTATATATATATATATATATATATATATATATATATACTGTACTATATCAAAAAGCATTATTGTAATATAAAATGATAGACAGTAAAACTTTAATTGTAATTACATAATGTATTTACAATGTTCCAAATGATTGTATATAAGATCAATAATTATTTTTATAAATATAACATTAAAAATAGTTAAATTTCTTTACACTTCGAATTTTAATTTTAAGAAATTATTTTTAAAGTAGTCTCAGAAATAATCGATCACAATTTGTTAAATTTTTTCTAAACAAACTTATTGTACAAGCTCTTGAAATAAGCAAATCCTATATAATTTAAAGGTTATAAATGAACGCATAAAGGCAATCGTAATATTATCAAAATAAGTTCCCATTTTTTTAATTAAATTGTAAGTTTAGGTTTACTCTCTACTCACTGACGGATACTAAGTTTAGATATGAAAAATATGTAGTACTTTGAGAAAATGAATATTGTGCAATGTCTAAAGTCTAAAATGGTTC
>BMAW01037092.1:0-14228 GCA_019974015.1 Nephila pilipes
CGGAAAGTTGAATACATTTTATATTTCTTGAACCTTTGTGTTATTTAGAGTTTTAGTGACCCCAATAGCCGATTGGACATGGTAGTAATTTTCCCTCCGGCGTTGTTTTCGTCGAGTCGTGGGTTCCAATCCTGTTGTTATTAAATACCTGCCTTTGATGCACGTTAAATTTTATCGAGGTCTCAATTCCTTATTGGCGTGGTATAGAAGTTTAGAGAGAGACATTCCAGCTCGACGTCCTTGTCATATGACAGAAAGCTCAGAATTACAAGAATCATCGTAAATAGCCATCATGTTCCTTCTAAATGAGAGGTATAGAAGCAATCAATGAAATCCCTATAGTTTTATTTATTATTTTTATCTCTGGGTTTAATTATTGCCATTCTGTTTGCAATAAACTGATTTTCTTTCGAATCATTGACAAAAAGAACTAGAAAACCTTCAGTACCTTTAGTTATAAAAGCATTAATATATTAAGAAATATACTATTTAGTTACTTAATTACTTTTCAGAATGTTATTAGTAAGAATGGTACAAACTGTAGAAACTGAAATTGTGTAATAATGATTAAGTGATTAAATTGTAAATAGATGTGTGTGATTCTGTATTTGAATTTTAAAGTGAAATTTCATCACGATTCATTAGCTAGAAAATGGAATTGTTCCTTAGTCTTCAAAACGTTGTTCTGTTTATGAAACAATTGCTATATTTTTATATTGAATGTTCATTTTGGTGTCATCAAAGCTGAGGGATAAAGGCCATGTGCATAGTGATCATTTGCTTAAGAAATAAATATTTGTTGTTGAATTGCACTCGCGAGCGAAATTAAGACAACAATTTTGCTCATTATGTCAAATTTCTGAAACACGAATGGACAGAATTTAATTAAATTTGGTATGAATATAATTTGGTGTTTATAACAGAAGAAGCAGCACTATTGAAAAATAATTTTATGTACGTATAATTATCAGTAAAGCGCATAGTGCAGGAACGTCCAAAATCCACATTGTGATGTAGAACTGAAAATGAGTTAAATGCAGGATATGTTGCCTTCTCACTGCCAGACGTAGAGCATAAGATGGCAGCATACTAGACAGGATACAGTTAAGGAGTTTCTATGGCAGTTGGTTGCATTTCTGCAACAAGACAGTTCTTAGCTCCGGATGGTTCTCGGAGGGGATTGAAGAGATGCAATTTCTCTACCAAGAACGTGCCAGATTTGCTTCGAAGTGATAATATCAATAGATCTATTTGATCAATCCATGCGACGAATATTCACACTTTCTAGTAAATTGTTGACCTTGAGCCTTATGTGGATGACCGTTGTTGCTCGTTTATAGAAACCCAGAGTCAAATGCGCTCTTAAAAATTGATGCATCTTGATTGGCCAGTCTCCAATATTCCTACAATTCTCCTTCTCATTCCGTCATCCATATATTCGTGGCTATCTACTTGTATTCATAATACGAAAATATTTTTCAATATATTGTTTATGGGATATTAATATAGAACTGGGCCATTCAACGCTTTTCATTTTTTGTAACTGGCAAAATTCATTAAATTTAATCATCAATACTGATGGATATTTATTATTTTTACATTTTTTAATTTTTTTTCTTACTATTTAAAGGAGTAGTAGGAAGGAATAAAAGAAATCAATAATTCAGATCTTTCGACAATCCCGAACGCTATGACGAACACGTTTAGAATAAATATTTTTAACGTATATTTTATGAAACAAAAATATTATCTTAACAGTATGTTATAAATTTCTTTGCAATAACTTGCATCTACTTTTCAAGAATTTACTTTTAAAGCGCTTTTTTAATTTAATTCTTTCTCTTAGAGTTAATAGGTTTTCCAATAGTATATCTGCAAACTTCATGTGATTTAGCTTACTTAGTAAGGGCTCAAAAGTTCACAAGAAGGTCAAATATGCTTGCAGTTAACAAAAGAAGAAATTTATTTAGTTTAACGCTAGAATATCTAAAAGGAGATTTCGTTTTCGTATTTTTTATGGCTTGAGGATTTTGAAAGTATCGTTTTTATGTTTTCTTACTATCTTCCCTAATTTATTTCAATATTTCACAAATAAGCATTCCTTTTATATAAATATAAATATAATTATGATGATAAACTGATACAATATCTAGGTAGATCTCTTTCTTTAGGTCATCTAAAAAAAGGAGGTTTTATTGAGTCTGGAAAAAGTCCAGCCTAATGTGATCAAAATAATCTTTCCTAATTTTTCTCTGATCCATCTGGTACAGAAAGGTCTAAACAAGGAATTGGATTATTCACCTACAGTTGGAATTACAGCATATTCTATACAGTATTATGTCAAGGAAAGATTACTCCCACGATATTCATCACAATCATATACGATAAATTGTCAGCCACAGTATTTCCCTTTCTTATTCTTTTTTACTCCTTTACAAAGATGGATACAAAAACACGATCTTATCTCTTATTATTGCTCATATTTAGTGCTAGACACAGACGTCTAGAGTAATTGAATTGTAAAAATCACCTTTACAACATGTTTATTTCTGAATCCCCTCCAACTTGATGCAAGTGAACATTTTAAGTCTGTAACGTGCCCTTTGTGAATATATAAATACATTTTCTAGACTATATAAGAATTTAATAGCAGATAATTTTCATTTAAATATAATTTCTAAGCATATCTATTGTTAATATGTTATTACATTAACTTTAATTTATTGATAACTAAGATCGCCCTTTATTTCAAAATCAAAATGAGTAAAGGAGCAGAGGTTTTTCTTTTAAGGGGTTTACATCAGTAATTGGAAGGCTTAAACTGCAACTACCCAAGCATTTATAAAACTGAAAGTTATAGAACGAGTTGAAGTTATGAACTTGCTGCAGAGTGTAGCAATTATTCTGTACCCGACCCAACAATTGTTCTAATCCAAACTCGGTTTCTGAAAACTTATCGAGTAATATTCGCATTTTTCAGTAACATTTTAGTGCAATGTCTATTATATTTCTTTTTTGTCTCTGAATATTTTTCTCACCCTATTATAATATATTTGACATAAAATGTCTCTGTCTGATATACAAATACTACTAACCCACTGATTTGGAGACTTCAGGACGGTAGGATATGACAACAAATTTAAACTGTTCTGTAGTTTCTAGATTCTAAACATGTAAGAATCATATTTTTTTCTACTGAAATCTTAAGAACACTTAAGTGAAACATTATTTAGATATGTTTAATGACAGTAAAAGTTAATATCTAATTCAAACAATTCTTTGCCTTGAATCCTGATCATTATAGAAATAAAGCTAGTGCTTCTTATAATATTATTGAATGTATATGTGAAGATAATATATTAGAAAAAATGTTTTAGATTTGAATATGTAAATGTATTGATAAAGGATCATATAAGTATGAAATTTATTGTTTTTTTGTGATGAATATTTTGTAAATTATTTAACCGTTTTAATACAAATGGATTTTCACTTATATGCTTTGAGGTTTGTTAAATATGCCGATGGGCTTAAGTTATTACAATAATACAAATTTAAATTCTTTTAAACTTTAATACGCTCGACACTTTAAATATTGTCAGATAAGTTTAATACAGAAGTAAGTATCCCAAATTAGCATGATTTTCATAGTAGCGTTCCTCTCACATAGCAGTTCGTTTATCTCGTCCTTTTTCTCTTATTTACCTCCAAACAAAACTGTTTTCTAGAGAGTTCTCGATGCAGGGTTCAGGGAACTTAGCACTACAAGACTCACAAAATTTAAAAGGTGAATTGTTTGAAATACTGCTCGCGGAAAAAATCCATTGGGTCAACTAAAAAGAAATAATGTATATTAACATGATAATTCTTTGTTTATTGGTGACATGAGAATGAGAAATTAGTATAAGAGGGTACCGTAAAGTTTTATTATTACTACAGTATAACTGAGGCCACTATATAAACTTCATGTATATTAATTTATTCTTATGTATGTGATGTAAATTATGGCTATTAATGTTAATTTGATAGCTTTCAGCTAACCGTAGATTGAAGTAACCCACAATATTGTAAGGTTTTAATTATTTCTAAAATAATCGAGAAAAAATTTAATTTTTATTTATTATTCTTAAGACTTAATACAGTCACCATCCAGAGTTATAGAATTCTCCTAGCAATTCTTGACATTTCGAAAGGTGTCATATTAAAACTTAGCAGATTGATCGCTATCATCTCTATACTGCAGACTTTCAATTTACGGGTTTCCGAATCCACAACAACATTAATAGCTGCAATTTGCAACATTATGTACGGAAGAGTCAATGAATGCACAGAATATAAATTTTATCAAGATATCAGTTATTTAATTTAGTAATAATTAAGAATTTACGATACCTCCTCGTAATTTAAGTGTTTCTGAAAAGAAGTCTTTCCATTTTGGATAAGCTTTTTTTATACATTCGATAAAGATAATTGAGCTTTTGAAACTAAGTCAAATATCTTACTTTAAAGTACACCACACACACACATACAAATTTATTTAAAATGTATTTGGTGACTACATTCAGAATAATCCTTAATTCTTTGATGTTTAAAGTTTGACTTTTTTTACTTCATTTTCCTCAACATGCTATTTAAAATGTAAATGTATGAACGCAAAGATGTTACAGAACATTTCCTGATCTGGAATCGACTACATGCTATTCTATAAAATTTGTATCATAGATGTGTATTTTTCATCTCTGTGGAATATTTGAGATATATATTTATCTTGTACTTAATATGTCATAAGATATATTTATTTAGTTTTTCTTAGATTTAAGATAAATTTATTTATATTATATTTTTAAGACAACACAAGATAGATTTTTTAAAGCCGTTATGACAGCGAATAAAAACGTTATTTTCTTCAAATATTCCTAAAATAATAATCAGAAATCTGAGGGATTTTATAGCTTTTTCAAATTATCAACTATCAACTTTAAAGCATATTCAAATTGATTGTAATATTTCGTTTTTGTATAGAGTGAAATAACGTTCAGCGATTTCGCAATAAAGAATTTTTACTATTTTCTTCCTTTCCCCCCTGCTGAAAGAATAACATCTGCTGAAAGATTCTTATTGCTAAGAAATGTGGCATTGATGGCAGCCATGTTAGGCCTCACTCTATTAAGATAAGTCAGGTGAGCATCAGTCTGATCTAAAAGCTACAGAAAATTGAGGGGATTTTTTTCCCATCTACTATTCCGATGGGCTTCAGCTAGAATTCGTCTTACGGATTGCTCGAAACCCAAAAAGCACATGGCTTATGAGTCAATTTCTTTTTCGAATTGCATCGTAAAGCTGGTAGCCTTTTATTACTTTTAGAATGCTCTCTATATAATATTTCCTTCGTCACTAGGATCTTTTTTTTTTTCAGAATTTCAATTTATGAATTGCGCATTTTTAGGAATAAGAATCTGTAAATATTTCGGCGAGGTATGATGAGAGAAATATTACACTCTATGTGTTATTGAAGAAAAACTAGAAAAAAATTAAATGTGTATTGCTGTCTTTTTTTCATTATATTTTCAACAATTAAACAATTTATTTATTTCCATTCATTTATGATTTATATTTATATTTATACATTTACTAACACATTTATTTGTTTGCATTTCTTAATTACGTTTATTTACTTTTTCACGTATGTTTACATACATTTTTTTTTAAATGCATTGATTTATTTACTCTTTTACCTTTGTTTTGTTTCCTTTTACTTATGATCAATTTTTATTTGTTATATTTATGTTTACTTGCACATTTTTATATTGATATTTATTATTTTCTTTTTATTAAAATAAGTTTATTTTTATTTATTCATTTTTATTTTATCTTAATCCTTGTTTCTCTTCAATTTAATGTTAAAGAGAATAACTAAATATACAAAAAAAATGTATTCCATGGAGATATAACAAATATATTCACTAAAGATACAATGAAAAAACAAAACTAATGCAATGAAAAAGTTCTCAAAATTTATCTTAATAAAGAAAAATATTGTCTACAAAAATATTATAGGTTGAAAATCAAAAGAAAAAACAGATATATAGCAAAACAAATTACTTATTCCAGTTTCGGACTCAATATCAGGCATAAACTAGTTTTATGATATACCATCCTTCCTCTTTTTTCAGTTAAGTAATTCAATAAGTATTTTCAGATAACTATATTGCACGGAGAGAGAAGTGTAACATACGCTGTTCACAATACTTCCCTCTGACAAACCTCTTAGGTTTCTTTCTGATTTAGTATTCTAGATTCCAGCTTCTTCCTAATTAAATGATATTTGATGCAAAAAAATAAAGTTTGGAAGTGGAGTGAATAAATATAATCAAGTCGTATAAAAACGACAAAAAATTGAATTTAAGAGAAAGAAGGTTACGAAGAAGAATGAATAGAGTGATGTGTGAGGAAGTATTCTGGCGATCATAGTAGATTTGGTGAGACTAGGATTGCCGGAGCAATAGGAGAACGTACTCGCATATTATTCCGGTAAGAGCATTCTTTGATAGATTAAAGAACTTGTTTAGTTCTCATAGAATGGAACTTAACTGTGGAAAGAATCCCTTATTTTTCAAATAAATAAACATACAATTCAGACAGAATTGACTATTTTATTTACTTAGTATGTTCTTGAACTTTCAGTGAAATTTTGATCCGATAATTAGAATAACATTTGAGACTACAGGCGAGACGGGTTATAAGATGCCGTGATAAAAGCAATTCAAATCAAACTAAACAAATTAAAGTAATTAAAGTGCACACTACATCATTTTTATTACATAGCACAGAACATAAATCAATGTCTTGATAAACAATTATATAGGAATCTAAGAGATTAACAAATTGCTCTCTCTCTTTCTCGTAGAAATTTTTCAACAATTGTGGATCAAAATAAACGAAATACTTAACAGCTTCTGCACTTAACAAACTTTCCTTCGTTTGAGCTTAATTATAGTATAAGTGCAGCTTTTATCAACAACGAATTTCTGCTTTTACGATTAAGAGACCTAAACTGGGTTTTCTGAAACTTTTCTAATTAGTAAGTTCTCGTCATTTCTGAAGAATAATCTCAAAGTCTCTTAAGGCATTTGTGATAAAAGGTTTAATCTTGAAGATTATTCTACAAATAAACTGTCTATATCACGTATTTTCTTTATACAGTCTTGTCTATACTCCAATTGCACTTTTCTCTGTTCCATATAAAGAAGTAATTGTCTAAAAACGCTGTATAGTGCTCATAGGATATATAATTTATTTATCTTTCCGTACAAAAATCAGTTCCAGAAATTTAATAATGCATTTTGTTTCCAGACATATTATACAAGGTACTATGGATTTCTTTTCCTTTAAGAATGCGTTTAAATTAAAACAATACTGCGAAAAGCGAACTTATTTAGGATAATGTGCCATTTTGTTATTTGAAATGTAGAGTTAAGAATCAGGAAAATAATCATTGACAAATATATTCTATTATCTTCCTTAATTTTTAAAGTACTTATATATCTGTTATTCAGTTTTAAAATATAAAAAGATGTATTCCTTAATGAATAAAAAAAATAACTATTGAAAGAAAACTTTTATAAACACCTTTATATAAGTCTTAGGGATTTCACCTGCTTTACATCCGTTTTTAAACTATTCTTGTATATCCTTAAAACATCGATATAATTATTTATTTATTTTAAGATTGCTGTAGAGATTGCTATATTTTATTTTAAGTTTGTTAAAAGTTTAAAAAATATTTTAGTGTTGAATATTCGTTGTTCCAACGACTACCACTGTTAATAGTGAGGACAAACTCTGCGAGCGTGGTTTAAAAAGTACAAGTGTTAGGAAATATGAGCAGAATTTCTCAATGTAGAACTGTTCATTGAGCTTGTTTCCTTTTTCAACGAAGTCCATGAGTATGACTCTCTTCATATCCCCAAACCTATTAGACAAAATATTTCCAGTCGATGAGCCTGTTTTGAAGCAGATTCACCAGACGTAACCCAATGTTTTGAAAATAGATTTCATTAAAGAATATATTGATGAATCCATATATCATCGATGGTGAAAACTAGACGAAAAATGCCGACGACAACACGTTGCTGCACCAATCACATTTTAATTTCGGCAGCAACTGGCTACCAAATCAAAATTAACCCATAGATCAAGATTAAATTCATTTTAATTGAATTCAACAAATTTCAGCATACAATGATAGAACCAACTTGCTTTGGCTGTTCCACATGTCTCCCAAAACAACTTTTTTTAGAGCCATCATTATAAATGAGACAGTTGTTGTGGTAACCTGGAAGTCAAAATTGTGAATTCGCGGAAAGCCTTGTTTTCGCCAAGTCTTGATTTCGAATCATGTTCAAACTAAAGATATACCACGTGAAATATGGCTGAGGTCTGAAATCCTCTCGTTGGTGTGGTATTGAAGTTTGGAAAGGGAGGTATCAGCTCAGGTATCGTCTTCGTCGCTTGATTGACGTTCCAAATTACGAGTTCTGTTATCCCTCGTGTTCTCATAAGAATGACGTAAATAAACATTTACATTCACGTAGATAGTATAATGGTAAGGGAAATATGTGTCTTTGAAAAAATAAATTATTATTTTTCTGCCATTACTAGGCTTCAATTTCTGTTAATTGTATGAATAATTCCTTTTTCTATGTGATTCTATAGTTGTCTGTTCAGAACCTTCCCACTGGAAGAGTAGAATGCTTATATATATATAGTTAAATTAAGAAATATTCTACTAACTTCTATCAGATTTATTGTTACAAATTAGGGGATGAGTTGTTTCACCGTTTCTATTCAGACTATTTACTGAAGATTTTCTGTGTGTTTGTGGAGCTCTTACTGCCTCTGTTGTTTTATTGTCATCTAGATTGAAATATTTGAATCCCCAATATTGTGGATAATCCCTGTAATGTATGGTTGTATAATGTATTAAGCTCAAATTCACATTGATAATTCGTTGACTACATAAGTAAATACTTATTTAAGCAATTGAACCCGCTTTATACTGAAATATAGAAAATTTCTACAACGTCTGAAATGAATATTGGAACTGTAATTTTTGTAACACATTACAGTTACAGAAACAGTTATTCTGAAACATGAGACTACTTTATTCAAAAAATATTAATAGTATCAATAAAAAATATTAAACGACTTTAACTTATGATATTCTGAGAAAATTGAAGTTTTGACGCGCTTGTTGAAGTTGAATTCACCCAAACAGAAGTATTTAAAGGACCTATATAATTCGTCACATACTGGAAGATTCTTATGCTTAACGATCACATTCCGACTATAAGAGGACTTTAGTAAGCGAGGAATGTAAGGTAGATGTATGAGATGACATTTTGCACGGTTAAGTGAGTTTGAGAGAGGCCTGATCATCGGCATGAAAACCACAGGCTCTTCGACTCGCCATGTTACTCGCCAGATCAATCGTTTGGAGTGTACAGTCAAAACATATTGGGAGCAGTGGCCACAAGATGGTGCCCAAGCGGGGAGAACCGGGTCTGGAGAGACCAGAAAGTCAACGAGGAGAGAGTATCATGCGACAAGAGCTCGTGGATCCCACAGAGACTCGTTTCACGATACAATCAAATGTAGGGCTACCAGCTGTTTTACAAACTATTTCCAAATGCTTTGCGGAAGCAAATTTGGAAATCAAGCGCAATTTTCCTGTGCTACCTTTAGCACCGAAAAATCGGCGACTCCATCTGTTATGTCAGAGCAATTTGGAATGTCCCAGAATGGCAAAATATAGATGTTAAATAAGGAATACCGGTTCGCTTTGGTGACAGACGATAACCGCGTAAGGGTGCGGAAGCCCCAAGGTGAACGGTCCAATTCCATCCACATTGTGCCCGTACAATAGAAGAAAGGCCCTGGGGGCATCGTCTATGGCTGCTGGTCTAATTTAAATGTGGTACATGGAAACGTAATGGGCCAGCATTATGTTGATTCTTCGACCTCACAAAAGACCTTCCTAACTGATCTTCCACTACGATTTTTCAGCAAGACAATGCTTTTACACATACAGTTTGAGCAGTTTAGGTTTCTCTACGTTATGTTCAGACTTTTCTATATCTAACCCGCTTCCCGGACTTGTCCCCTATTGAGCATTTTCGAGACTAGCTGAAACAGCAGATGCTACAGTGTCACTTTGTACATGGTTTGGAGGTGGCTGTTCAAGATTTGTGAGCCCATCTTCCTCAGGACAATGTCCGACGTCTTATCAATACAATTCTGGACCGTGTTGGAGCATGTATTGCAGCAGGAGACTAACCCGATGCGCTATTCTAGTTGTACTGTATTTGTCTAATTCTACACTTCATATTTGTTTAATTGTCTTGGTTTTGGGATCAAATGAATCTTTCATCTGTGACCTTATGTGTATTAAGTTTCATTTCAATCTGAAGCTTCCTTCTTGGTGAGCAGTTTTCAATGCTCTTGAATGTATTAGACAAGAATAAAGTAATGTAAATTAGTTATATATATATACGTTCTTTGGTTTTAATTAAATTTTAACTGACTATGAAACTTTATCAAGTTAAAAATTAAGGAAAGGGTATCCTTATATTTATTCAGATGAAGAATTGAGCATTTGAAATTCATATTCATTTGTAAATGAAATTCTTTAGTTTAAAATCATTAATATTTATTGCTTACAGAAATTATAATTTCCTGGTGTGTAAATGTTTTAACAAGACACTTTATTACTGCTTATTTATTATTTTGTTCCTTTATTTATTTAATTATTATGTATAAATCCCAAATGTTTATAGTAATACATTTCTGTATTTTAGCTAAATATTTTTAAATTAAAGAAAACAGAATAATGATTCCTGTTTGATATATATGAAAATTTCTTATTTCTATCAATTGTAATTACAGTCGAGCGCATATCGTCCCTTTATCTCGATGTTGTTATTATTTTGTGTGTATATAATCCGCTGAAAGTTCAACTCTACCAGCGTTGAATGTGGTTCGATGTTCAAAATGACATAATAAGCTTAAATAAAGTGAGCGACTATTCATTTAAATTGGTTAAAAATATAATATATTGTGGCAAAGTTATTTTGCGCAATTATATACAGATAATTACTTTACATAATTTATTTTACACTATAATGTCGTTTTTGCGATATGACATAATATGCTTGATTTCCCGGAGATCTCCTACTCGAGTCCTGGCTTTACATATATGCTAAAAAGATAAAATATTACTCTAACCATGGCCGTCACTTGGGTGCTGTACTCATTCTATTGAGGTGCTGTTTTTGGCCTTTGGGATCTGTTTGGGACTATTGCGTTTATTTATAACATTAAAATTAAATACTACTTCCTGATTACGTATTGTAAAATAGGATACTGCAGTTATGTATACTATGCCATGATACTTAATTATTTGAACAAAATTCTTAGTATTTTTTTTTCTTTCTTTTCGTAAATATGCGTAAATTTATAAAGAAACAAGTAAAAATGATTATTTTAGGGTCCCAATAACTGAAAGAATTCACTAAATCTCAAAAATTATCCTATTTCTCAATGATATCTAAATTTTAAAAATATATATGAGGAACTTTAACACTCATTACTTAAATTAATTGATAGCATCTTCAAATAATAAGTTATTTTTAAGACTCATTAAAAATTATGTCAGTTAAAATATGAATAATACTTTATTAAAGAATATACGACAAGATTAAAAAAAACATTTATGTGGTTGATTTCTAATGAATTTGTTAATAATTATTATGGATTTATTTCAACAATCATACAAATAATTTAAAACTATTATTAAACGAAGTTTTTTTTTCATTTGATTAGAATGATTTTATTAAGTATGACATTAATAAAGTTACACGTTACGAGAGAAAATTTGTAAAATTACCAACTTTTACTTGTTTCTTATAGTTCTAAGTTTGCTTTCCTTTCGAATTGGCGAATATTTTTAAATAGTAAATTTGGCAAAAATAATGCCAATTATTTTCGCTATTATAATTTTAAACATCAATAAAGGACCAAGTATATAATCAATCACATTAGAAATAAAATAAAAACTATACTTTTTAAAACAATAGTATTATTATCCTTTTCTGCTGTGTATTGCATTTTAATAAATATTAGGAGCATTACATTTCTGTATTTCTTTTTTCCTAAAATAATTTATTTTTGCATGTTTTGCAAGTACATTAATTTTACATTAATAAATATATATTTATATTTTCATTTTGTACTGATTTTCAAAACCTCTGTTCTTCTTAGCCCTCATCAAATCGAACCAAACGTACTCCAATTAGCATCAAATCTAGCCTTGTGTGCTTAAAATAATCATTTATATACTTCTTCTCTTATCTATGTCATGTTGAAAATATCTCAAACGAATACTTCTACCCAAACTGTTCACCTATATTTAGTGTTAAATTATGTTGGGCGCAGTTTTATGTCAAAGACATATCTCTCCTACAATATTTATCATGTTGATAGTCAATAAACTGACGCTAAAGTTATTTTCCGTTCTTGTATTTAACCTCTACATGAAACTGTATAGGAAAATTCGATTCTAAATCTTATGATATCCAATACTTAATATTACTGCAAACTTCCTTTTTTTCAACGAATAATGAAGAGGGAAAGAGAAACATCACCTTTCATAATTCATTCAATCCCGACGACGCATTAATGCCTATTGAATAAATATTTGAGTACCTTCATTCAAACCATCAATATAGATAACTAGACTCAACAGACCTTTAAGTTGACCCATTTAAAGAACCAAACTGAATGAACAATCTCTTATGAACTAACGATTTCTGCAGATCGAATTCCTATTTAGCCTTAATAGATCTAATTAACATATTTCTATAATTTATTTCATGATAAATACCAATTATTTTTATTATATCTCTTAATTTTTTTATTTCTCTAATAGATAAATTTCTTTTTAATTGTTTCAGACTAGTAGAATTGTTTTTTAATGTTTAAAATATTTTATCTATAACTTGGTCTGAAAGACCCATATCACTAATATGAATATAAATACAAGTACTTATAAAAGTAAGCAGTATTTTTGAATGGTTAGCATTCCAAATAATACTCGATACATATCACGTTATAGAAAAGTATTTTCCTTATTATAGGGGTTTCATATGGAGAGGAGTTTTGCTTTACATTTTATATAGACCAAACAAATGCATTGATAATTCTCCTTTCCATTGCGCACCATGTTATCAAAATTTCAGATAAGAAACAAAATAAACCAGTTATAATTTTATATATTATAGTGAACTAAAGGTGTAGTATATAATACTGATAAATTAGCTGTCCCATATACAGGAAATAGGAATTTTGTAATAAACTGCGTTTTATTATACAATATACTGAACTAGATGCAATAAATGCTTTTTTTTTGCAAATAAATCCTCTTTACAATTCAAACAAACTGTGCACAAGACGCTTTCTTCAAAAGGAAATTAGAAAACTGCTGAAAAAACCACGCAAAAATATAAGGAAGACAAAAATATCAATAACAGAAGATAAGAAGTTTACAATTGCTGCAGGAAGAAAACTAGAAAATATCAGAATAGCTAAAAAGTAACAAAAAAGATAAGAGGGATCGACAAACAATGTATGCCCATCTCGTTTACCTCTTCTTTGCTAAGAAAATGTAAATGCGAGCTATAAATGTAATAATTAAATTGCTTGTTTGTCATGAAAATATTTCTGGAATAATGGTTTTAAAATGTGATAAATTTGTAATTTTAAGCAATTTTACCACTTTTCAAGCTTTTAAATACATAACAACGCTTATACAAACAATTTGGGAACGTTGTGATGCATTTTCTTCATCACTTAATTCTATATCATTTTAAAGTCTAAATAAATTGTCAATAAGTTCAAGATTCAAACTGAAGATATGTGAGAAAAAGATTATAAACTTTATTTTGCATCAAAGAAAATGTAAGGTTGCTTTCTTTCTCGAAAGCCTCTTAACTTCGATTATCCAAGTTTATATTCTAATAATAAGGTCTTAGCTCAGCAAATCCCTCTTTCCTATTCATATATCTAGTTTATAACAGATTCAACTCTTATTATTCTAACTAGAACTCGCTTCAATCCAAACGATTAATTAGGATGACTCAATCCATTTTGCAAATATCTGTCAGTTTGTCGTCATC
>BMAW01037094.1:0-12732 GCA_019974015.1 Nephila pilipes
ATTGCATACATTTTTAACTGAAGAATTGTTAATTAACAGAAATTAAGTTATTACCATTTTTTTTTTGCAATATGTATTCTTACGAAACTCATTCTAAATGACAATGTCTCACATGTCTCATTCACAGATTCCTTGTCCTTTATATATAAGGACAATTTTCGTCATACAATGTGAGTTCTTACTAAATTCATTTTCATTCAATTCATTGAACGAAATAACCATTCAGCCATCAATCAAATAAATATACATGCATATAGTTCTCATCAGAAATATAACAATAATTATTTTAGAATAGAATCCGAATTTCAAGCATTTAGTGGGTGGCTTTCGTTTTAATTTTAGTTTAGTTTGATTAAATCACTTATTTCTTAGTATGCGTTTGACACAAATGTTTCACATTTTGTCCATATTACCGCCCCACCAGAGCAACAGTGTAGATCAAGGGACCGCAAGCAAAGGCTCTTGCGCCAATCCCAACCGTTTCCTATTTAATTCCGTACCGCGGGTCAATATTACATTTACATGAAAATAAAATTGAAATAAATCATTTTACGTGCTGTAACGTTTTATATATATAAACAAGTTACAACAGTCTTCGGATCATTATACATGTGCTAAAGACATTTTCATAATGAAAGCAATTGCTGAGGAAAATGATGATATGCTAAAATTGTTTCAGACTGTCTTCGTGTAGTTAAAGAATTAGTCCTGAAATTGGAACACTTTTTTCGTTAAAACCCAATAAAGTTTAAATTTGAATTCTGATATCACTATTCTTTTGATCATAGCGTATTTTATGATACTACTAATTTCTATCTCAATTAATTCCTTTTATTTATGTAAAACGTGTTTCATGTTTCGTTTCATACTTTAAAGCGGAATGACCTTGATATTTTACATATTCTGGTAAAAAAAGTGTTATTTTTGGAATATTCCAAAATTTTAACAATACTCCATTACAAATGGATGTATATGTTACAAAATCGGAAACTTATGCTTAAATTGGAACAATTTTTTGTCTTGAAATATGCTCGAAGTTTCAATCAAGTTCTTTGACACAAGACAAAGACAGCCTTAATGAAAAGGATATATAAGCTATTTCTATAAATATCCTTTAGAAAATAAATAAAGTCAATTAAAATCACATGTACGGGGATTTATATCTTTCGCAGTACTTACCAATGTAAAAGGGAGTTTTAAAAAATAAAAATACGCAAAATCTCATTGATAACATATGGTTATTTTCAAACTTTGTTTTACTGATAAAAAAATACTAATTCTGAACTTTAGCAGAATGAGATTTTATCTAACTAAAAGACAATTACATCCCTGTTATTGGTGCAGATTTTGACAGTTCTAAAATACGATTATTAATAAATGGAACTATTATTATGTGCTAAAATGTTGTTCTTTTGAGAAAATAGTGCACGACACAAACACATGGGCATAAAATAAAGAAAACATGGTGCTAGGTTTAAAATATTGACATTATAATACATTATAATAGTTACATTTAGTTTACTTAAGGTATATTTACACTGCTAAGATATATTTAATTTATCGTATGATTTTATTCTAATATCAAGACAGAATATTATTGTCAGCTTTAATAATTTATCATTATATCTTATTTTAATACTTGATTTAACAATTGATTTTAACGGCATAATCGCCTGGTTTTATTCCATTTGTTTTTAACATTGGCAACTTTTTGGTACTTTAGTATTTTTTCTCTTGTCAAAATAATTCATTAGGAATTTGAAGAAGGCATTTTCTTTTCTTGATAGTGATTACTTCTGGGGAGTGTTAGGTTTCTGACGTACATTAACTTTATGTTAAATAATATTCATTTTGAATAAAATTGATAATGTTTTTTTCCGTTTCTTATTCTCTGTGTAAAATTCTAAATATATCACTTCGTAATAAAAAAATTGGAACATGATTTTTATCGTTGCACTATGAGAAGAATTGCTCTCTTAAATATCTTCGAAGCTGCTTCCTGGTCCACAAGCCTAAATATTTTATTAACTTTTCCCTCTTAGCATTACTAATGACTAATATACAAACTTTTATATATATATATATATATACACTCATACACACACAAGCGCATAAAAACATACAAACACAAACATACACCTAAGCGTCCACAAAGATACACACACAAACAGCCGAGAATGTATATACAAACGTACACACACAAACACTTGCAAACGTTTCCTTTTTATTTAGATGATGCACAAGACAGTAATTTATATTTTTAGATGACGCATAAGACAGTAACATTTTAGAAACTATTAATTGTGTTCTAACTGAAAAAATAAGAAAATTGGTCATTTTTGACGTATATTAATCTTTTTGATCCCTGTAATGTGTATATAAATGTTTCTTTAAGAATTAATTTCTATTCCTTTATATGCACTTCATAACTATCATATATTTAGTGAAAATGTAAAGGTAACGTTTAATAACTTCACATTACCAATTCAAAGTCTCCCATCATCTCCCAAGAAACACTTAAAACAAACTTTCTTGATACCTTCACACACTATCCAGAATCGGAAAGGAATCTCGCGTTAAATTCCAGTCTGCGCAACAACACGTTTATGAAACATCCGAAAACCGCAGTCAGCATCTTAAAGTTAATTGCATCCCCAGATTGCTCCCGCGATGGTGCCCAAAGTGTAATTGCGCTCTTCAGCCACCATGCAACTAATGGAGAACTTTATTATCTTTAACTAAATTGAATGCAATGCATTGATTTAATGTAAGTTTCTTGTATTTCCACTTGCCGTGATTATACACCCACCAACAACGCATCCAAAGTTGGTAAGGCACCATTACAATTTATGTGACTATCGTGTTTGTTTGCAGGGACCCAAGTACACGTATTTCGTTTCGGAGAATCTTGTATAAACATGCATTTTAATGCGTTTCGTTTTGGGGAGGGGGGTTATTATTAGTATTCATTCAATTAAATTTGCAGATGCGAATGTTGGATTTTATTTAAAGTCAAAGTGTGTTTCATTACTTTGGAAGGAACATTGTTTTAAATGAAAACATTTGAAATAAGGTTCTTTAAAGTGTAACAAATTTGAAGATAGGATTAGAATTACCTTAACTCTAAAATAAATGTTCACCTCGTGGTTAGAGCATGTGTTAAAAGACTCTATTAGGGATAAATGAAAATGGAATTATTTGTCACATATTTTCACTTATTTTTAAATGCTATGCGTATATACTATGAAGAAAAGGATAAAGCAAATAGATTGCAAGTTGTACTAATTTTTTATACAATTATCATTTTGAAATTTTGTGTTAAATTTTGTTAAGATAATAATACACACTCACTCACTCACGCACGCACGCACGCACACACACATACACACACATATATATATGCATAATAGTAAGCCTTAAATAATAAAGGGCTATATATGTATTTAAAAACACTTATGTCTCTGACAAGATATATACTTTAATTCTGATACATGTCATAGAAATGTAAGTTAATACAAATACAAGAGTTATTTAGTCATGAAATGACGCAAAGTTATAATTGTTATTGTAAGATACATGCTTGGAGAATTAAAGTCTATTTTAAAATGTGTCCGATCAAGTAAACAATTTAGTAACTGGAAAGTTGTTTAAAAATGCTGAAATCTTACTTAAAAATACTATCATGTTCAAGATAAGTAGTCGGTCATGCGTATGATGCAAAAAAAATGATTGCTAAATATATCTAAAATGAAGTTTTCTTGAACAGGAAGCCTTTATTTAAGTAAGAATGAAGATTTCTTTAATATATATATATATATATATATATATATATATATATATATATATATAGTAACCAATCTTTCAAGAAGTTATAAAAGTTTTGAAATGAATTTGGTAAAGAAAAATTTTAAAGATTGGATTGTGTCATTGCGATTATCGAACCACCATATACAGTTTCCCGTCGAGTTTAACTCGATTGGACTAGTTTACTAGGAAACTTTCGAACTTGCGGTAAGATTTGTTCCGACAAGGAAGTGTTCAGGAAGTCCGAATATCTCCCAAAAGTTTAAAAAATTCCTTTTTTTTGAGCGAAGAAACTAGTTCGGTTAGCCTTCGAATTATTTTTCTTGAACATTCAGTAACAGATCCTTCTTTTGAGAGATTTGCTAAAATCGTGGGTTAGGAACTACGAGCAACTGAAATTATTTCTGTACCCCCAATTTTCCCCACATTATACAAGAGTGGCTCAAAAATCATTTATTTTGAAGACAAATGTCAATGCTGAAACAAATTAGTGCTACCATTATGGGCTGCCATCTATTTAAAGGCACGAAAACAAATATGATACTGATTCATCCATTAGTTTTGATTTGACATCGAATGGCTGCCAAATTAAAAATAAATTGCTGCCGCTTCAAGTTACCACCATCAACGAAATCCTTATTCATCAAATTACACCCTAAATCAAGCAAAAAAATGTATATATTTTTTCAAAACAATTGGTTACCTTCAGGTGAATCGATATGAAAGGAAACGAAAACTGACTCATCGTCTGGAAAAGATGTAAAGAATTCTCTTCCGTATTTCCTTTCAATTAACATTAAGGGCATTTTTTCACGTTATTTTTTGCATCACACACACACACACACACACACACACACACACACAATAACACACACACACACACACACACAACACACACACACACACACACACACACACATCATATATCAGATGTATATATATATATATATATATATATGAAGTATATTGATTAAGGGAAGAGAGGTCGAAAAATTCGGATACTGAGGTCGCGGGGGCGCGCGTACGAGTTCTTATAATGGAGGAATTTGAAGTTTTGATAAAGTCTTGTACATACAGCATTGGTAGCAGTACGTAATTCGGTTGCCGAATTACAGGGATTGGAATTGGATCCAGTATATTTTGTTTCTGGCTTGGATTTACTTTTGGGATGAGGGAGATAAATAGAATTTTCAGTTTTCCTGTGGTAGAAATTTTTCTTGCGCACATTTGCAATAGAATAATTGTTCCTGGATATTTCAAATAGAATCTAATGAAATCAGTTTTGATTTCGTAAATGACTTTTCCTACGCTGAACTTTTATTGAGTTTCAACGGCGTAAGTAATCAGTAGCAAAAGCAAGGTGTCACAAAGTTATAGCGACTATTTTTTTGGAAAGAGAAGAGCTTCAAAATCATGAACTTGTTATTAAAAGGAAGGACAATCAGTGTATATTATTACTGTGAGTTATCCCATGTCTTCTTTTTGAATCACCCTCAAGTATCAAGTTAGAATGCATTTTATAATATGACATATACAATTCTTTTTATTATGTTAATTTACAGTAATTAAGAAAAATAAGATATCTTATCATTCCTTTATGTATAGTTTAAATTGTTTTCTCTATACCCTAATATCAATAATTATTAAAATTAAAATTGAGCATTTCTTAAAATATTTTTTTAATTTTCTTTCTGTGTAAAATGTACTGTTGTGTTATAATTTTACTGGATTTTAAAATTCATAGTTTCCTGATATTAGAATAACTAATATTCTAGGTGATCAATTTGCAACATTTCATATACATGGAATACTATTTTTGCTTAAGAAATGTTTTTCATACTCTGAAATACTTCAAGAAATACGCTTCGATCATTTGTTTCATCAAATTAAATTTGATGAGTTCAATGAACTCAGTTTCATTAATTACAAAATAATGAATGAAATTAAATTAATTACTGTGTTGCTAACAAAACTAATAGAGACTTTTTTCACCCAAACGCTATTTACTTCTTATTTATTTTGTAAATGATTGAGTCCTGTTTTTTTTCAAACCTCAGAGAAACTTAAAATTGAAGAAAAGGATGCTAATTAATTTATATAAAAAAAAATAAGGACATTAACCCTAAATTTTAAAAGTAGACACATCTATTGTATTTTAAACACAAGGTGCATGTTTATTATATTAATAATACATATTTAATGGATTTTAAGTGATTGCACAATTTATTTTTTTACCTTATTTAAATACTCATTTAATCTTGAGTTTTGTCATAACCATATCGTGTTGTAATTTGAAATGGTCAAGAACATTTATAAAGCTACTTAAAAGAGGAAAGGATATTACACGCAATCAAAAATATACAACAAATATTTCCTAATACGGAACATAAAACTAATAACATCGTATTGCATGTACAGTAAAAGCTACAATTTTTCTAAAAATACTCTTTAATTTACCCTGAGAAAATATGGGAAGAAATTACTTAAATTACTCTAAAAGGACTTAAAATTAATTTGACGTAAGAAAATTTATAAGTTAATAGTAACAATTCAGCATTAAATTATCATTGTTTAACAATTTCACAACAGATAAAATTCATCTCGTGAAGAATCTTAAATTTTGTCAGATGCAAAATGAAAACTGAATCACAAATAAGTTCGACATACTTAATTTAAAAACTATATCTTTAGGCACAAAAATAGCAAATATTTTTTAAAAATATTATAATTTCCAAAAAGAAAGGGGATAAAAAATGGCTTTTAAGCCAGGAAAAATATTAAGAATGACAGAAAAGGATGTAAATACAATCTAAAAAACTTGCATTTTTTGAACAGGCGAGTCATGAAGAAAACTTATGTAAAAAGCAAGGATTGTTGGCAAATAATAGTAATGAAATGACGTGACATATACATTTAGATTTTGTAAATTATTTATATCAGTACAAGAAATTATTTTTGAAATAATAATAAAAAAAAAACACACATTCAAAATCAAGAACTTAAAGTGAACCAAATAAACGTGACTCAAAATGTATGTGGACTGCAAAATAATAATAAAATTAAATAAAAGTGAAACTTTATATTTTTTTAAAAATAAATGTAGGCTTATTTCGAAATACTTCTACTAACAATAATGATAATGTAAAAATGAAAAACAATTCCAATCAGACAAATGTCTATAGTAATTCCTCATTAATATATATTGCGGTGTGTTGCTAATTATTACGTATTATTAAATTCAGACTACGAAATATTTGTTTAAAAAGGTTAGGTGTAAACCATTATACTGGGCGGGAAAAATATTTCTTATATGCCGCAGTTTTGTCTCGAAGAGCTTAAAATTCCTTAGTTATTAGAAAAATCACATAGATGATTATATTAAATTACATATAATTAAGTAAATTTAATAATTTTTGAAAATGGGAAAAAAGAAAATAGGACCTTTAAGTGGATTTTCTCCCCAAATATAAATGGCTTATAAACGTAAGAAGTGAATAAAACTTAAGCCATTTTTATAAGGAAATTTTGTGATCCAATAAGGAGACGACTTAAAATATTTTTCAAGATATGTTGTACATTAATTATCTATGCCTCACTTTAATTAAATCAGAATAATTTAATATTAAATTTACTAATTAAGTTCGGGCTAACACTATAATGGAGTGCACTTGTTGAAAGGTATAATCTATATTTCGATTAGTTGTTCGTTCTCATAAAAATGAGAGATGTTAATGCATCAGAAACTAATTAAATATGATAAAAACAAAATAAAGTATTATATAAACTTCCACAGAAAGGTATACGAGTTGCTATAGAATAAGAAGTTAATAGTTTTAAGTTACTCAAGTAGGAATTGTTTTAGTTCTGATATAAATGAACCGAGGAATTTTGAAAGCAATGAAATGTTAAATCAAAATTAACATTTTTCTTCATGAAAATATTTTTGTATAATGTAGTGTTTAACATTTAATTAATAAATATTTTCTTCAATTTCCCACTTTTAAAATATCTACATTAAGAAGTAGAAAACTTCAGCGTATATTTTCTTCAACAGAATAAAAAAGAAAAATCAAAATTTATTGAAAACTAATTATTGCAACCTTAACGAATTATACATAATTCAACTAATTAATATGTATGTAAATTCTTCCTTAATGTTACAGAAGTGGTAAATTAATTTAATTAAACACTTACTAAAATAAACTCATATATTTGAAAAATCCATATGTATATCCAATCCATCAAAATATCGTGTAATAAATGGTATATACTTCTTTTAACAATTATTGAACACAATTGCAAGCAAAGAGTCTATGTTAAAGTAGCATTTTTCAATAGCTTCAAAAATAACTTTTGGGCATATTTATTTAAAAAATATATTTAAATATTTTGAATGGATTCCTAACTTCACTAAAAATAAATGGTGTTCTATATTTCCCAAGCACTTTTTTATTTAAAAGCATTAAATGAGTGTTAAGAAACTCATATCATGAATGAAATGGAATTTTTATAGTCAGTAAATAATATTCCAAACGATAATATTATTTAAATCCTAGATATAAATAATGCTCTTTTGAGCAGAAATGCTTTGGCATCGAGAAGAACAAATGAAAAACGAGAGTGTAAAGTACAAAAGATTTTGTTTTTCACAGCTCCTAAACATGCTGACGACATCGATTTGTTTATGAAGTCACCATTTTATTTTGCACACTATTTCTAAAGAACTTTGATACTTTTCACCCAGTTACTGTATAGCTATTTATTATTTTTATTACTACATTTAATCAACACCAAAAATGATGAGCTAGTCTTTATTCGCCATGGTGCAGTTTATTGTTTTTTGTGTTTAATAAATAGTAACAATAAATGATTATTGTTTTTTGCTATACGATTCTTGTGATAAAAGATCTTATTTGCTTTTCATTTGTAATAGTTTACTTCCTTGTTTTATTATATCTTTAAATGTGTTATTATTACGTGATATGAATTGATTATTTATAAAGTCACATTTAGAAGCATCACGAGGGCTATAAGTGATGAACTTCGTAACTCTGAAATCCGTACCACACAAATGGGCTAGAATCTGACTTAAATAATTTCCTTACGTCATCAATATAAGAACTTGGTTCTCTGATTGATTTAATGGGCACCGGTGGAATCAGGACTCGATCCCTATACTAAACAACACCGCCCACGAGATCGTAACTAAGACTGTTCGATTATTACGGATCCAATATAAGACAGAAATTATTTTCTCGGTTTATCACTAAAGATTTATGGTTACAATGTATCCATTGCCTATGCTCAAAAGCAGTTTTGAATTTTCAGTGCAGGTTAGTGTTTACTTCAGTTGGACGATTGCTTTAGTTAATAAAGGATTCGTTTGTTATTTGTTTGTGAAAAAAACTTTTTGTATTTAGTACATTCAAATTATTTCAGAATAAGTCTATTATTAATTCACAATATTTGAATAATTCCATTAAATAATTTTTAATTGAAATATTCACAGAGTTCCGTTCTGTTACTTTTTGCTGCGTAAAGTAGATAGACATAAGTGATTACTAATAAAAATATTCTGTATATTGGTTACAATTAATAAAAATCTCTCTTTTCAATCATTACATCTATTACACTTTTAATATCTTCCCTCGTATTCAAATGTTTTTTGCTCCTAGTTTGAAACTGATATATTGGGTTGCTCTCTTTCTGTAAAAGGCACATTCGGCGTCCTGAAGCTGTGCGAGTGGACAACAGGACACGCTGCCTGTAGAGAGATGGTTCCTTTTAATACAGAATGTACAAGTAAAACTGCATTAGCCATAGGCGATATGAATTAGGTTTGTTAAGTTGGGTTATTAACAATTTTCTCTTCAACAACTTTGGAAGTCTTTTTCATTTGAATTGCATAAAATTCCAACTCCCTTTACGTATATTACATGAAGATAAGAAGTGAAATAAATTGAATGAAGAATAATGATATGGATTCGAAAGAGAATTGAAAGTAGTTGTAGGGGCAGAGGATATCGAGAATAGGAAAAAGATTTCAAAAGTTGATCGGCTGTAAATGAAACGGGCTGGAAGTGACTTCTGGTTCGAGTAAGTTATCATCAAAGTCAGAACCACTGTATTCGAGAAACGTCTCATTCGTTGTGAGTGAGTTGGTAATCAAGACATTTATTATTTTATTCTAAGCTAGGATTTTGGCGAGCTGAGAGAGATTTAAGAGAGAGTGAACTTGCATAATCTGTGAAGATGGAAATTCTATTGTTATTATATGTTTCTGACACCTCTTTAATTTGATTTGAGAGCCTTATTGACTATTTAATTAAATTTTTCGATGTATTTGGAGTGAAATAAATCAGGAGGAGCCGCTCCTGGTTTATTTAATATTTTTTAATAAACGCCGCGCGAAGCTTTACAATTTGTTATGGATGACGTACCTTATCATTTCATATTAAGGTAAGATGACGAGGACTATATCACACCCTTGATTTGCTACACACAGTATACACATAAAAAAGGTAATTCCGTTTGACGTTGGTTGTATCATTTTTTGCGACTTTATCGCCTGCGCAGGTGAAATGGAAAAGTACCAAAAAAAATCTCAAACTAGTTTTATATTATTCTGCGGAATACTCTCAAAGAAATTATTGTTATGAATGTAGAGCTGTAGAGAGTTTACTAACTCGTATATTCATCCAAAGATTATACCTGAAAATTCTATTTATTTTAATAACAATAAAAGCGGCTCTGACTCAGGAGATAACACTTGTAACATAGATCCAAGTAAATATCCGGTTTCAGATAATAACTTAACACCTGCTTATACCTTTAACGTGTGGCCAATAATCTCGCTAGCATTCAATCCTCTTTTAATGCTTTAATACGTTAATCCCTCCATTTCCTGTATATTATCTTTCTTATTCAATAAAATTATATATATATATATATATATATATATATATATATATCAAAAAAGTCATAAAATAGCCTAAAGCGGAAGTTGAATAGAAAAGCACTTGAGAAACCCATTACAACTCTAACTGCAAGGATATACCTTTTAGGCAAATTCACATTAAAAAGCACCTCGAAGTGTTTTTGGTCTAGACGTTTTTAATATCTTAGATTCCCACTAATTTAAACACCATGTGTTTAATGAGAATGGGTTTCGAATTTTAAACTTATCGCCATGACGTTCGCTACCGGCTGATAAACAACAGACAACAGAAATGGCATCCCAGATTACTGTCTTGCAAATGTTAATATGGTGATAAGAAGGACATTAGAAAGTCATTAACAAACTAGATTCCAAATTTTTGGAATAAATAATATAAATTGGGATTTAAATAACGGGTTTGAAATGAATTAGATGTAATGGAGGAAATGAGTACTTTCACACACAACAACACACAAGGCATGCTTTTTTCCAATTGAAGATAGACGAATGTGAATTCGTCTGAGATATGAAAAAACCCTGGAAAGCTGTGAGAATTATGTTAACGAAGCAAGTGTTGGGATTTACATCTGATTATAATTGTAAGTTTAGCATAAATTTGTAGTAATGCTCTTAAAATGTCTTACTTGTTCGTTGGAAAGTAAATATTTTTTTACAAACCTTTAATACACGCTGCAGTTTCAGTAAGCACAATGTAATTGTTTCTTTTCACTGATGGATGTTAACAGAAATGTATTAAACATTAATATACTTCCTTCTGATTGATCATTTTAATACATTTTTGAATTATTAATTGAAGCTTTGAAATTGTAGCTTTGAAATTATTTAATTTTACCATCATTTATGTCAAGGGAAAAAATTACAAAATTTTGCGTAATTTTTCTAGTTATCAAAATCAAATTGTATTTCAAAACCTTTGATTTTTGTAATTTTGTAATTGGCAATTGAAAAAGTTCATTTAAATTTCAAATTTCGATATCATATCTCACACATTAGATGTTTTTCGACCATTTTATGAAAATTTTGAAATAATTTTGTGGCCCATTTGTATAGGTTTATGTATTTTGATTTAACATGGTATTGAAATTCCGAAAGAAAGAAAGCGAATCATATATTGTCTTCCTCTTTCCAACAAAGCTGAAAATACAGTAGCTGAAAGCCTGTTTTTTTCGTGTGAGGTAATCACAATCAGCTGAAATCTATTTCAAAACCAATTTAAATTTTCCATTATTAAATCGAATAAAAATACACATGTTTTATGTAGAAAATTCACAGAACTATATTCTTTGTCTTATGTATCATTAAGCTTCAGAAGATGGTTATGAATATTTTGCATCTAGTTTTTTACTGCAACCATTTTTCATTGAAGCAGTAGTTGAGTCCTAGTAACAATAAGAAAATTTCAGTTCCACATACCTAAAATATCCAAATCTCAACTATGAATAATTTATATATTAAACAAAATACACAGAATAATGATAAGCGACAGAAAGATCATTGAGAAGATTCACTCAAAACCATTATTTATTTTACGAAAAACTATAATGGGTATGAAATGGGAAAATCTGTGATAGCGAGTATATCAAGAACATCAAAAATATAATTCAAATATGTGGTAGATAAATAGTACTGAAATTTATAAATATATATAATTATTTACAACTTAATGTTTATTTGAACATTGTACGAACTTTCCATTAAATAACATAAAAAGAAAATTGCACGTGCTAAATAAATGGGACTCTACCAGAAGTATATAGATAGATCTTTCAGGCAATATGTTAGGTCACATCTCGAGGAGAACGTTTAAACAGAGTAAATTTTTTAACAAAAATCATATATATATATATATGATTATATATATATATATATATATGATTATATATGTATATAATTAAATAAATATATATATGATTATATATGTATATAAATATATATATATATGATTATATACGTATATAAATAAATATATA
>BMAW01037110.1:0-13336 GCA_019974015.1 Nephila pilipes
TATTCACATGCTTCTATACATATACTCTTTTATATCTAATGTATATGGATGGAATATATATATATATATATAGTTATTATTTGGTAAAATATTCATATTCGTTTTTAAATGTGTCTGTTCGAGATTATTGAAATTACAAGTTCTTTCAATTGTATATAATTTTTTTTAATAAATTAGAAATAATGTAATGAGACTGACTTAAAGAAAGTCCTCTACTTTCGGCTTAGATGATATAGAAAAGCAATTTATTTGATAAAATTAAGGGTACCAGGACATCAGAGGGAAAATAGAATGCCGAATATAAGACTCTTTTTGTAACACTTATGTTTTAAAAATTATTCTTACAAATTTGAGTGCCTATTAATGATATTTCTCTCATTTTATCGAATTAAAAAATGTTTTTTGGTCAGAAAGTTTTCCTTTCTTTTTGAGTTGAATATAAATATGATGTTTCAGATGTATTTACATTTAGGTGCCATTTTTAAAAATAATAATCCACTAATATACAAAATTTTTTGCTCTCGCCTTATAGAAAACAATATTCAAAATATAGAGAACCTACTTTTTTAATGCTATTACTGTATATTTTCTTTGAAGAAATAATGTAACGTCGTAATTTTGGAAATTTAATTTTTCTCCTTTTACATATAAAAATTTAATTCCTAAAAATTAGGTATTATCTAGAGAAAAAATATTTCAGGTTTAGTATATTCATAAGTGTTTTATGTAGAAGCATTAGAAATTTGGAACTATAGTGAGTAATAGAGTTTTTTAAAAAAATAGTACCTAAATGCAGATATATCCCACCAAACATGTTCGTATTCAAATCAAAGAGGAAAAACGTCTTTATGACGAAAAAATTCCTTTTTTAGTTTCGATGGAAAGATTGAGATATCATTATTATTAAGCACAAAAAAAATCTGAGCTGTATGAATAATTTTAAAAGATATATATCATAAAAAGAAGGAGTCTTATATAAAATATTTCAGAATTGCTCTGATGTTCTGGTATCCTTAATCATTCATAGCATTAATAATTACCAGTAGGATCTGAGCACTTTCTAAGAATTCAAGCGATTATCTTGTTTCTGAATAAGCAATAAACGAGATTACCATTAATAACGAAATGTTATTCTTATCGTACTAAATTTTCATTCAGAATTTACTGTCGTTCCAAAGGAAGTTAATAACCTTAGTTACGTGCAACACTCGTAAAGCGTTTTACAATTAGCACCTGCTACTGTGCATCGAAAATCACCTCAACAACTTTCATTGCCCGTAGACGAAACTAAGGCATTAACCGTTTACAGTGAAGCATATCCCTTGCAGAAGCCATTGAACAGATAATCATTACAGAAGCCATTCTGCTTCAGTTGAATCTTTTATAAGTTCTGGTAGCATTCCTCTTTCCCTCATTCCTTTTTGATGAGCTAAAATAAGGTATAGGGCTCTATCAGTCTCGCTCAGAATGGAAAATTGATGACGCAGTTGCTCTTTTGGAACGAATAACACTTAACTCCGGCATTAAAAAAGATACCGAGTAACATTTTTCAAATTCTTTTAGAGTATTGATGAGCAAAAATCGTCAGATATGTATATCTCTATTGATATGCTGCTATTTTAACATTCGTTGGATTGCTATGAGGAGTATGTAGCATTCCTTATATATATTTTTATAAATAATTCCTCATATTTACATAAACATTTTACAGTAAACTCTCCAAAAATTAAGAATAGAGAATTTTACACGAAACTAAATTTGAATTTAATTCGGAAAATACAGATCACAAATTTCTTTCTTTTTTTCTTTAAAAAAATTTTTTTTTTGTCTGACTATATTACTTACTTAAACTGTGAAATTTTTTAAATTTACTTTGTTTGTAAAAATGTTTTAAAAATCTTTGATAAGATTTAAATTAAAATACTAATGCTTCTTGGAGTCTAAATATATTTTGAACAAATTTTTTCTATCACAAATATTGATAAATGAAATAAATAAGAATTTACTTAATAAAAGAAAATTTAAAATGAATTATACATTTAGTTATTCGAAAAATATAATCAAATGTTGAGATGGTTGTAAGAATATAAAATTTAATTGATAAATTTATTTTTCCGATAAGTAATATTTTTGTGGTTGGTCTTTCTACGAGGGAGGTTTCCAAAGTAAGTTTAGTCGTTTTTTTTCAGGAGGGAACTTTATTGCCAAAAAAAGTAAACTTTGTCGTAATGACCTAAACACCATGCACTAGTTTTCGATACAGTCGCAATTGACATTGAGAAATTTTTCGTAGCGTGCAAAAACTTTAAAGAAACTATTCTAATAAAACTCAGTGCTCTGCGATTCAAGGAATTAACGTACAGCCTGCTCCACCTCAGCATTGTTTTGGATGGATTCGAACACGACCAATACGCATTATAGACGACACATTTGACTCTGTTACGAGCCTATCTGCACACTAGCAATGTCGACATTTGTGGATGTGGAGGAACGGCCACTTCGATCTTCATCCTGTAAACTCTGCTTTTCCTCACTGAACATGCAACGTAAGCTTCCAACCATTGGACGAGATATGACTCTTGTTCACCATACATGGTCTGTAAGAGTTCATGGATGATGGACACATTGGATCTACGTGCCAATTCATACCAGATAACAGCACACACTCTTCCATTGCCAATCACGCGTCGGGTATGCCGGCTTGTTACTATATGATGCTACAATAGCTCGAAATCTATATAGATAGCTTATTTGGAGTGTTGACCTTGGTGACACGGACTTGGTTTTCACTTCAGGCTATCAAGAGGGGGATAGTTGTTAAAATCACTTGTTGTGGCTCGGCTCTTTAATGTAATGACATGATCTAAGGCGTACACTTGCTTTCGGTTTGCCTTTTTCTTCCTTGCTTGCTTCTTAGAAGTTCGAAGGAGAATTTATGGATGTGTATGAGGGTTAGAGCTTTTGAAAGCAGATGCTCTCAGTGGTTCGTTTCATTCGGTTGGTTTTTATTTGTAGCGGCAGTCATGATGAAAAGAAAGTATTTATATGAGACTAAGATTTGCGAATTAATGAATGAATCTGACAGGATGTTAGCGAAAGTAATCCAAATCTGTTCATATCCATTGAAGGGGAAAAAAAAAAAAAAAGATGTGCCCTTTGCTCAAAATCTTGCGGGAAGCATCAAAAGTTGACAAAATATGTGTGTAAGTCATGTGACGTTGGACTACGCATTGAAGAATTTTTTTTTATAAAAATATCATACAGCAAAATAAGATTCATTTCTTATATCTTAATATTCCACGTAATGGTACATCATTACATGGAATTTTTACATGGAATACACCATGAAATTTATGCAACAAATGTAAGTATATTTTTGTATTTTCTTGAAAAATATGATTTTTTTATGTATAAAATATATAATTTTCAATTCAATCTTTTTTTCCCTTTAGTATATAATAAGTTAATGCATTTTAAATAATATATGTAAAAACCAAAACATTTTAATGAATTGACGATTTTAGAAGAATTTGTTTCCCGAATTATGCTTAATATCTAAAATCGTCTGGGCACTGCGTGACACTCCGCGGTATGAAGCTGCGGGCCCAGAGAAGCACTTCTTTTTTCTCCCTCGGGTAGTGAAAGGGCTAGACTACCACGGTCGCAATGTTACTGAAGTAGCGTTGTTCACGATTTTTTATCGTTCAGGTAAAAAAAAAGAATCTGATGAAGCTTCTAACACTCTGTCTTTCAATGGCGACAAACAGCATCAGCAGACAGGAAAAAAAAAAAAAAACTATAATTTTAGGAGGACCAATAATAGCACCAAGTAACACTTCCCTACATTCATTTTTAAATACGACAATCCCTTCTCTTCTACATTTCCTTTATGCAAAATAAATAAATAAATAAAAATATGAAATCCATTGGAATCAAAGAAACGTGTCGCTGGACATACAAATTAATCTGAAAAAAAAATTCCTATGCAAGTAATTGAAGTAAAAAACGAAAGGTCACTGAATTAAACAAAAATATACTATTATCCATATCTAAAACGTCTTATTTTCTCACAAAAGCTCAATATTTCTTACCAAAATCAATGCTTTTAAAATTTAAATGTTTCCCTTCTCATGTATCAAAATATACAAAATGCTGAAATAAAGACTGAGTTTGCATTATTAACTAATACAGCCCTTCTGTTGAGTAATATTAAAAATTAAGAATAGCTAAGATAGAAGCTCTGCGAATTTCAAAATATTTCTTTGTGCTCTCTCTTCTTATTGTTCATCAAAAGCAAATTCTAGATTACTTTAGATTTTGAAATTTTTTAATCTAAATTTAGTATTTTTGTCCTTTTCATTTTATGTTTAAGTTTCGTTCGGACTTTGCACAAAGACTCTCATTAACTTTGAAGATTCACGGAATTTTGTTTGTTTTTCCGTGTTAAATTTCATATTTATGTTTGATAGGTTATTAACATTCTAATATTATATTATGGTACTAGAATCTGTAACAGAATAATTCTTAAAACTTAAATATAAAATTATTTATCTCTATATATTCCGTATTTAATAGTTTGGCGAAGTGATTCGCTGTTTTAGCATTCAACTTTATAGTTTTAAAATAATATGAAACCCTCTATTGTATTTCAGAAAATTACTTTTAACAGTTAAATATAATCTTATTTTTTAATGTATCTATACGAAACTTTTTGCGTGATAATTTTAAAATTATTTTTCAATCCATAAACCTTTCAAACATGGAAAGTATTTTATATTATTACTACTTCTGTAAAAACGAATAACTTTAAAATTAATATAAAATGCCACATTTTGTAATTAGAAATGTAAAAAATGTTAAAATAAATTGCACTTTTCATATGCCTTTATTTCATTGAGTGTTAGCCTTTAAATACTATGGAAATTTGGTCTAAATACAACTTGTTAGTTAATTTATTGATTTGTAAGAGTCAATTAAATCGTTTTCCGTTTGTAAAGGTATTTGTATTATGAAGTAAATTGTAACAAACGGAACTAATTTACTTGCATTGAGTATTATAAATTGGGTTTAAATTCGGTCTGAGTGTTTCCTTTTCAATTTAGTGAAAGCAGAGTCGAGTTTTAGAATTCTCTCCTGCTTATAAAACAATTACAAGCAGTTTCGAACTCCGAACAAACCATTAACTTCCCCAGATAAATTTGAAAGTAAATACCTAAAAGTAAAATTTAAGTATTATTAATATGTAAATTAAAACAAAAAAAAATGTAATAGAGCAATTTTAATAATAGTTTTCAAAACGTGTTGCAATTCTTTATGAAAATATTACGAAATAATGCAAGAGTATATATACTGCATAGTGGCTCATAAAGAAACAAATTCAACAGATTTAGATCAAAGCAAAATTTGCTTCGAAAATTTTGTAAAATAAGACGGAATTTATCCTGTAAACCATTAGGGATGTCATTGATTAGTTTACTTATTATTGTGCCCTTGAATAATACAAAGTATACTCTAAACCAAGTCTGTCCATCTCAAGAGATTTTGAGGGCCGCTTTGGAATCGCGGAACTTTAAACTTATATATATATATATGTGTGTGTATGTGTGTGTTAGTGACGAATTCAATTTATCACTATCTTTTTAATTCTAGCTCTATAACGCTAATTGAAATTCTAATGTTAAAAACTTCTAATTTTACCTCTCGATTCATAGAAAGCGACTAATTCTCCACAGTCATTTCAGAGAAATCAAGATTATTCTGCAATAAATAAAAAAAATTATATTTTATTGAATTAAATGTATTTGTACGAAATGTAATTGAAAAAACTTCCCTGTAGTTACAACACAATGCTGGTGCTAAACTATTAACGATCGAATTATACCGAGCATTCAATCTCTCCAACTATACGCTTTTTGTTATACATTGCATTGTGTATCGCCCACTCACACAAGAGGCTCGCGTGGTTTTTAAAATGAGCTCAGCTATGTAATTTTTTCTGAATAATATTAAAAAAAAAAAAATTGTGACGATATTTGAATCAATGTACTTAAATATTCCCAGAATAATGGGACATGATGCGAAGGATTCATGGTGGAATATTCTTTTATGTACAGTAAGAATTGAAATTTTTGTTTGGATGACCGAGGTCCACGGGCCACAAGTTGACACCTGGTAGGCAATATGTGGCCAGTGGATGGGCCAGTCCGGTTCAAGATTACCTCAAAGTCCCGAATAGCAGTAGGTACCAGATCAGGTGTTTCGAGGCTATAGAGAATTTCCTGTAGGAATAAATAATTGTGCTCGGAGTAACGTCACGCTTATAAAAGGTTTGGTAAATTCATTAGAAAATTATAAATTTGCTCTGGGATTAGAGTGGAATATCCGAGCAATTTTTGCAATTGATACGGTTCATTGCGTTATCAGGCTGAATTATCACGCCCTTCCAGGGATTTATTTCAAATCTTTCTATTGTCGATGCTGTGAAACTGGAGCAAACTTGGGTTTTTTCCGGACGTTGACTGCAAACTCTGCACCCAATCACAGCGTTTGATGTCAATGCTTAGTTTAATCGAAAGCATGAAATATAAAGGATTTATTTAATTTAAGGTGTTAAAGGATTATTTTTCTTTTGCAAAAACGTCATTAAAACTCGTAGTGTGTCTTTAAATTAAGAAATAATATTTTGACTCTAAATCAAATATAATCTTGTTGAATATTGTTTTGAAAAGTATTTAATGAAAATATTTACTTAATTTTCTACAGTGACTATCATTCTGCAGTCATTCCGTATTTATAATTGAAAGTTACGTGCGAAAAAATAAATCTAAAAATTTGGAAGCTTTAAAAGCTCCTTCTGGTGATATGTGTTATTACAGAAACGTCCGACTAAGTTCAGCAGTTGACAATTTTGCAAAGACGAGTTGGGTAATCACAATAAGATATTAAAAGGTAAACATTGTTTCTAGTATCGTATATCTACTGAGTTTGGAACATATTAATAAAGACTGGAATACGAAATAACTTTGTGACGTATTACCTTCATTATTTCCCACAGCCATCTTAAAGTTTAATCAAGTAGTCATTGAGTTCAAAACTCTGAATGAAGATACGTAAGAGAAGAACAGCATAACTCTTTCTTATCTATCAAACAATATATGTAAGATCGCTCTCTCTCCAATTCCTGTTAACTTAGTTAATTCTGGTTTACGTTCAAATAAATTCTTACCTTACTAAATCCTTTCGTTCCAATTCAAGCACTTCTTGATGATGGCAAATTCGACTCCTGTTTTTCTGATCCAGGATCACTTCGAACTATTATCAATGTAAGTGATTCATTGCGATGATTCACTCCAGCATCAATCAGCTCATTGTCATCCTCCATCTCCCCCTTCCCCCTTTCAGTGCTATTCCTCTTATATATCGCTCTTTCTCTGATTCAGTTCTCTATTTATTTCTTATAATTATCTTATTTACCGAATCAAGTTTCATTTTGTTTCGGAAGGAATTGTAATTTTATATATTTCAAATTACCAAAACATCTCCGAAAATAGAGAAGAGAAAATTGCATACAGTTCAACGTCATAACCTTTAAATGCTAATATTCAGTTCAGCATCTATAAGTTATGTTAAATAACAAGATCTCTTATCTAACATAATCAGGCTGGCAGTATGTCGGATAAGAGAAAATGTCGGATAATATGAAGATGTTAGGAAAACAAATATTAAACATTGAATTATGTAATAATTTTATGATTCACGAATTTAATTATCATGTTTTAGAACAAGAAATAAAATTAAGCCGAGGTAGAATTGGAAGTAACAAAAAATAGATTCACACTCGAAACTTTACTATTTCTTGTTGCTGATTGATGCATGTTTTTCCTTATGTTTTTATGGGCGTCGTCAGATTATACGGAACTTCAGATAAGCGAAGGTCAGATAAAAGAGGCTCTACTCTAACTTTAGACAGGAGGTAATAAATTAAAGACTGTTTTGTGTTCATTCCAAACCCTATGAAACTGATCTGCAACAACTTTAATACTTTTTAAGAATTTTAAAGTAAATAACAGCTTTGGATATTTTATGTCCATAGCAATACAATTAAAAATAATATCACAGTGGGAAAAAATTTCTAACCGTATTTTGAGCAATCACTTAAAGCTAGAAAATTAGCTATTTTTTCGTTTTGTTAATTTTCTACCGAAAGATAATCGTACACCAACACACGCACCCAAAGAACGCTGCAAAATAAGCACTTCATAATGAAACAGTTCCAACAGTGATTTTCCCTCCCCTTTAAACTGGACAGTGAACAAAGTATCATGGAAATTATCTTGATTGTAGGCCTTGGTTACATACCTGAAATCTATGTTCGATATCTCTTTTGAATAAAATAAGTGGAGTGGTTGCAGCGATTCGGAATATTCCACGATACAAAAAAAACCCGCCGCTTTTAGCTGTGAATAATAATCCATTCATAAATTACTCGGAGATAAAAGCCGAAAAATCTATTTTAGTATCGAAAATAACATGAATTTTCTGTTATTCATGGGGTAGCAAAACAATCCCGGTGGCATTTGCAATCACTGGTGTCGCCACTGTATATTGATTTTGAAACATGTCCAATACTGTTTCGAGGTATAAAAAAAACCACATTCGTCTCAGATGTTACAAATAAAGACTGTAAAATAAAGGTCAATAGCAAGTTAGGTTTAAAAGAATTCTGAATGCCGAAAGACACATTTTGCAAGTTAAATGTTATCTAAAAGATAAGCCTTTCTTGGCAAATAAATGATTTCTTAATCGTTACAGAAAGACCAGAAAAAAATGTAAGACTTTAGTAATTTTCAATACGATGTAGAGTTACAAAATTTTCAACGCTTTTATAATGTAGTAATGTTCAGTTTAAAACATCTAAATAATGGTATTGCTAATATTCTTTTAATATAATAAATATTTAAAATAAGAAGTAGAGAATATGATTAAATTCTCACACACTTGTGCATTTTTGTTAATTTATAGTTGTAATTAAAAACCTGAAGACACTTCTTTTAATTACAATTTATAATCAGATTAAGGTTATTTCAACAAAATTAAGTTAAATTTTTAAACTGTTTTTAAATTAATTACATTACCATTTTAATATGTGTTTTTAAGAAAACAAAATGGACGATTATAATCACATTTGAAATATAAATTTGCGATTTGGCCTTTTATGTGAGCTGTTTGACGAAAGGGCATAACGAGAAACGAGACGAGAAATGTAAGCGTTTTTATTATTACATCATTATTCGTTTGAAAACAAGTGAACAAAGCTTTTTCTAAATTACTGAAACAGAAATTATCTTCAGAATAAAAGCAATAAATATTAAATGAAAAAGATCAACAACTGTGGAATTAAATAAATGCATTTCATTCCAGTAATAAAAGCAAGTACCATTAGCAGAATCATTGAAATAAGAAGAACAATCTGTAACTGGAGAAATGTCTCATTTTCTTTCTTAATGACACCCATAAAACTGAATTCTTGACCTTAAAAGCGAATAAAATCGTTGAATGCATAAGAAGAAAGGAGGAACTTAGAAACATGTAATGATGTAATTTGTCCACTTTGTAAAATTATTCATAAAAATTATTTTGCTAATTCCTTACCAGATATTTTATCAGGTGTAAAATGAAACAAAAGAGCAAATTAAATGTTATTCAAAGAATTAAGGGCTCGTGGAATTAAAACCTCTTCGCTTTTTTGAAGCCTTAAACTAATATATTTTATGTACAGGTGGTAGACAAATAAAGGTAACATTTAGAGTCTAAATAATTATTTTTATTAAATATCTTGTTAATTCCTTATGGACGGTAAAATTATATTGTTCTCTCTCATAAGGTAACGGTAATTTGTACTATTTCTCCCATAAAATATCTCCCAATTCTGCTGGCTATGAAAGTAACAAAAATTGTTCTCGCACTTGTTTCTCTCTCTCGAGAGTTCAGTGATGTTAATGACCGCGGGCAACTGTTTCTCTTCATCCTCACGTTCATTAAGCCTCTTTGGGATGCACTTTGCTGTATGGAGGAAAGTGTGACGCGGCTGAAACGAGATACGAGAAATTCCACAATGGAAAATTGTCTACACTTGTGAATAAACGTGATTCTGGAATATGTTCATATAGTTTGGTCCCTAATCCTTTAAAATAAATTTGGACCTAAATGTCATGTAATAGCATCCAACACTAGAAAAGAAGAGCCGCGTCAGAACATGTATTAAAATAAGCTTAGATTATAACCCTGTACTTCAGAAGGATTGTAGATCTAAAAGAATACCCATATGACATTCCACTCAGAAAAGAATAACATTCCACACAGAAGATCATGCCTCCATACTCTAAATAGAAACCATTCTGCCTGCATCTCAATCAGATTGGAATGCGTCAGGGGAACGTTTCCAGACATAAACCCTTTCTGTGGTGAGGGACAATGATTCGTCAGGTCCAATTATATTGTTCCATTAATCAAGATTCCAGTTTTGATGCTCTCTGAACCATTGTACGCATTTTCAACATTCATGTCAGAAGTTAGGAGCTTGCTCTTAGCAACATACGAATGAAATTGTAATCTGTACAATTCTCGACGAAAAGGTTTTCTTTAAATGGAATTTTCTCGAAAAATGTTTCAATCTGAATTTACTTGCTCAGCAGTGGATATACATTTTTAATAAATTCTTCGTACCAATGGTCTCTGAAGCATGTGAGATAACTTCCTTTTCCATCCGTAGTTCCCACGCTTAAAAGTATTCCGTTGTTCCACATAATTTCAGACACCGCTCGTCTTGTGCCCCCCCCCCCCCAATGAGGGCTGTTTTAGACTTTGAAGCCCCTCTTATGCAAGCGCCAATAATAATGCTTTTATGCAAATCACTGAGATCTGACATTTTACAATAATATTACATAACTGTTATACAATTGTGTTATTGCAACGCCTAGAGTAATATCATTGCATGCCTATCTCTTGAGTTTAAACCCTTTACTTTTCAGGTACTTTGATACAGTTCTGGCTATAAATTATCCATTCCTCATGATTTAAGTATATCTCAATGGAGCATTAATTATTTACATCTGATCATTAGCATTTTTTTACACTTTAAAATGTAGCAAAGTATGTATTTATGAAACTCGATTCTGCTTTATATTTAATGCCTGTGATGGTAAGAATTTTATAATATTTTCTCCAAAATGCAGTTCCAGTGATTTTAAAAATTTCTTCACCTAATATTGCAGTGTAAAAATATTTTACAATAAGTATTTTCTGTTGAATTAGAATTTTCTGTCTACAGTATAACGAGTTATTATTGAAATAGTTTTGGAAAATGACATTTAGAATAAATCAACTTTAAAAGTCAACTCCAAACACGATTCAACATTGGTTGCATCAAAAATCTTTAAGGAAGGGTATTAAAATCTATCAACTATTTATATAATCCTTCAAATCTGCAATTCATAATGGAAGATGTATTTCATACAGAATAATTTTGAAGCTATTGCTATTTGTAATCACCGATGAAGCATTAACGAAGTGGGAAAAAAATTCAATTTATGACTTCATGCTATATTCATTTCAAAAAATGTTACGTAGTGTAATTCTTTAATCCCCCCCAGTAAAAATTATAGCTTAGTTTGCTTTCATTAACAACCGCACTAGAAGCAAAACGAGGGCCATTAGCGACGCACCTCGTGATTTTGAGCTTCGGTCAAGTGACGAGAACGACACCTGAGTTGGCACCTCCACCCACTAAACTCTCACACATGCCAACAGTCGGACTTTGTGAGTATGGACAGAATTATGAGTCTCAGACTCAGCTACAAGGGTGGTCTTTTGTGGCATCAAGACTCTAGACAAAAATTTCCGGCAGCGAGCCCACGACAATACTACTAATCTATCGTGGCCTAAATAAGCAATGGATAAATAAAATAAGTGAAAACAGTGCATTTAAAGATATTTCTAAAGTCTACAACTTTATAACGAATTTATGGATAAAAATATATATGTTTTTAAATTTTGAGAAGTTTTTCTATTATATCCCATTCCCCCCACCCCAATTCAAAAATAAAGAGTTCATTCTTATTTCCTGATCCCATTCTAATTTATCTTTTTATTTATTAGATCATGCACTCATAAAATTTGTAATCCGCTTTCCTAAGGACGTAAATCTGCCAAAAATATCCCTACTAGACTCCCTGTCTTCTTTATAAAATTCCCCATAATCCCTAATTCTGTACCACGTATTCTAAGACGTTTCTTATGGAAAATCCCTAATATATAATGGGATACACAGCAAAAAAGCCCACTTTTTCTCCAGTGCAGGAGACACTGCGGTGTCAATCACTCAAAAATGTAAAAAGAAAAAACAATTTTACTTTGGCCCGGCCGATCGAACTCGAGCAGCGTTTTCATAAATTAATTGCAAATAAAATAACAGTTGAACTTACTCACATTCTTCATTTCTTAAATGCTGTTTCATTTTAAAAGTCGACAGAATGTTCAATTGTACTCAGTAAATACATTATATATATATATATATATATATATATATATATATATATATATCATTAAGGAAAACCGTCTTCCGTTATCAATATTTAATAGAAAAGTGGATGAGTGTTAAGTCCTCTATTTACTCTAGAGGTTTTTCAATTTGCAACTTGATTTTAAATATGATAAGAAATCTAATAATGTTTTATTTCTTTTCTTCAATCACCATGAAATATGTCGAACAGTTTCGAAGTTTGGACATAGAATGCTGTCTTGAAATAAAAGACGTCAATCTCAGCTGCTTCTTTTAGAACTCATCTAGACAACCAGAAAATGTATCACAATTTCACCGCTTCTTGAATAAAACAGTAAAAGAACTTTACAGGAAAGGAACACATTTTCTCCGCGGAATATTTGTAACTGTAAAGAGAATTTATGCGGAATCAGTAAAATTCTTATCAGAGGGCTGCAATAACATATTTTGTTCATTGATTTTTCTGAGTGAAAGGCAGTCTCCTGTAAATGAGAGAGATACAAATATGTTATACGCGAAAAGTTATAAATATTTTAGTGTGTTGTATTCTACTTTGTCATCCAACTCTACAGCTATTTTACTTTCGACTTACTCCTTCAGTTTTTCCTGATTATATTTGGATTCAAAATTCCTCAAAATAAAATAAAATGTGGCTTACGCTGATTAGATTGAAATTATGAAGTTGAAATTGGATAAAATACATTTATCAGTAGGGAAGAATTAAATAAGTGGGTTGGAAATTAGTTGGAAATGGAGGAAGTGAAATAAAGTGATCTA
>BMAW01037111.1:10951-59346 GCA_019974015.1 Nephila pilipes
TATATATATATATATATATATATATATATATATATATATATATATATTAGTTTATCACCTTGTATTTTCCTATTTTGGAAAGGTTTTAATTTAAAGCTTCAAATTTAGTGTAAAAGGCCACTGTTTTTTTAATAAAGCAAATGAGTTATGGTATGGGGTTTCCCGCATCAAATCAGATAAATTTAAGACTGAAGAATTAAAGAAAACGCGACGATGATAATGAAAGACCGGACAGTCAATTAAAATGTGATGAATTGAGTAAGGAACATGGCAGAAAGGTCCCTCAGGAGCACCCTCCCTAAACAAAAGATGTCTATGGGTAAATCGAGTATGTCCAATGCGAAGGCAAGTCAATCTGACATCCGCTCTTCGCATTAGAGCAACAAGCCATTCTCCAATGATAAACTTCACCAAGTGTAGCTCGTTATTGCATTGAAGATCCCATGATTTCAGCCGTGTCTGATGAATAGACTTTAAAATGAAACGTCTTATGTCATCTAGCGAGACTGCTAGTTATAAAGGGTTGGATACCGAACTTGCAGCCAAGGTTCATTGCCTAAAGGCTGCTGGTTCATTGCCTAAAATTTACCTGATTACGTACCCAACAGAATTTCATAACATAACCCCTGCTATACAGACTGCAAATAATGTCTGCTACGTCGACCACAATAAGATGGCTTAGATGTACCAATGTTTCCAGGACGCTCATGCAGTCAGTAAATACTACGGACTTATGAGAAATGGATTTCTCCACTAATCGGAGGGCACAGTAAATGGCGACAGCTTCTGCAGTATAGATACTGCAGAAACGTCGAGCCGATAACTGTGCCTTATGTCATTCTGAACGACATTACAGTCGACGTATCCAGTTCCTTTCAATCCGTTCGTGTAAATGGGAATGAAATCCATATACTGACTGCGATGGAAATCGAATAATCGTTGGAAAACAATTGGAAATATGCTGCATTTGCTACATGAGGCAAAGGGGTATGATATAAATACCTTGGCATATTCCAAGGAGGAAATTTAAGAAATTTCAGCTTTTGGGCCCTTAAGCCACGTAGGCTGAGTTCCTCGATGATATATTTCACCATCTCGGAAAATGGATGGATGCAAGAAGGCCGAGCACCGTACTGACGGGTTGATATGCATATTCTGTAATGGGTGGAATGAAAGAAATGAAATGATGATGATCAAGTTCCCGCAAGGTGGTTTTGTAAGCGATAAATAAACGATACATTGACCGTAAACGATACATTGTAATCAATCCTAGACAGAATCACTGACTGATATACTCGGAGTAAAGAAGTTCGATCTGCTCCCCAAGCGGTGTTGGACAACACCTTCGAGATATTGAGGGATTTCTAACACTTCTTCTGCAGATGTAAAAAGTACGCAAAGGAAAGTGAATTTATGGTTGAAAATTACTCCGAGGAAGCGGATGTCAGGGACGACGGAAATAAATGTATCATGGATGCGAACATCAGGATCGGGATGGAGACACCATTTCATACAAAAATACTCACAACCACTGTTGTTATCGGAAATACTGTGCCCATTTACGTCATACCATGCAACCAGGTTATTGACTGCGGTCTGAAGTCGTTGCTCAATAAAACGCATTGACAATCCTTCGTAGGAAATCAGCAGATCGTCGATGTACAATGATCCATGAACAGATGGTTGGAGATGAGAAAGAATTGGGGATATATGACAAATAAAAAAAGTGGGGCTCAGAATGCTCCCCTGAGGAACTCCTTGAAATTGAATACAAGAGGAAGATAAAACATTAACAACAGGAACATTAAAAGATGAAAAAGGAAGAATTTTTTGAATAAAAAGAGGCAAATTGCTTCTCAGATTATAACAGCATAAAGTGCGAAGTATCCCATAGCGCCAAGTGCGGTCATATGTTTTTTCGATAACGAAGAAAATAGAAACTAAATGATTCCTCCGTACGAAAGCAGAACGAATCTGACTTTCGAGTAGAAGGATGTTATCTACTGTGGATCTTCCTTTACGGAAGCCACTCTGAAACGGAGGAATGTATTGATCATTTTCCATTTGATAAATGAGACGGGCATTGACTATACGTTCTAGGGTCTTACAGAGGCAACTCGTCAGAGCGATAGGCTTATAGTGGAGAGGGTTCTTTGGATCCTTACCAGGCTTCAGAATAGGAATAACGATTGCTTCCTGCCAAAGGCTAGGAAACACATGCTCCCTCCATATTCGGTTGAATAGGTAAAAGAGACTGACAAGTGAATCCTCGCTCAAGTGGCGAAGCTTATCGTATGTCATACCATCAGAGCCTGGACTGGTATTGTGAGCCAAGGACAGAGCCTTTCTCAATTCCCACATGTCAAATGTCACAATTATAAGGGGGTGGTTGCGGACACCTGAAGTTGATAGACGTCTGTTCAGTACGATTCTTAGTCGCTGAAAATGTAGCACTGTAAGAATCGGAGCTTGACACACTAGCAAAAGAGTGGACAATGACATTGGCCACTTCGACAGGTGAAGAATGCACAACATTTGCAGTTTCCAGCATCGGGATAGAAAATTCCCGATACAGGGAGTTTGCAGCTTTTACCTTTCTCCATAACTGTTGACTTGTGGTAGACGATGTGATGGAAGAGACATACCTGACCAAAGATTATCTCTGACTATGACGCCAAACTCTGCGGTTAAATGCCCTTGCCCTTTTAAATGCTATAAGGTTCTCGGTTGTAGAATACCGTTGGAAAATATACTACAATGTCCTTTGTTCCTGGCAAGATGACTGGCAATCATTATTCCATCAAGGTTCCGCTTTGAATTAGAACTCTTGCGAATCACTGCATCAGCAGCGTCCACAATAGAGGTAGTGACATTTTGGACAGAGTTATTTATATCCTGATCTCGAACCATTGTGTTGGTAATGAGAGCTAATAGTGTGAATAAATCCCAATCTGCCCTGTCGAAGGGGTATATGGGAGGACGTAACCGCTCCCCATTACGATGAACCTGGGAGATTAGGGAAAGAAAATTACCACTGTTATGTAAATCATTTTCAACTTCTAAATTCAACGATGGTAACAGTATCGGTGAGCAAATGGTGAGATAAAGGGAATTAAATATTCTTGTGGGGGGTGGAAATACGTTTTTTCGTCAGTGTTCAGCAGACAGAGAATGTGATTCGATTACGAATTCTGCCAATTACGAGAATTAGCACCATCATACTCCCACTGAAGGCTGTGTCCATTAAAGTCCCCTAGCAGAAAGAAGGGAGCTAGTAATTGATTGACTAATTCGTTCAAATCAATCTGTGACACAACATTGTTAGGTGGCAAGTAAATGCAGCAAACAGTGATTAATGTGCAGATATGGATCCTCATAGCCACAGTCTGCAACGATGTGGTCAGTGTAACGACATTGTGACGACAGTTTTGGAATGCCAAGATGCATACACCTCCAAAGGAAGATATTTCGGCATCAACATCGTTTCATACACAGTGATATCCACATACTCGCGTTGTCATATTATTCTTCAGAAAGGTCTCCTGAAGAGCAGTACAGGCAGGTTTGTGCATAGATATTATGAATTTGAGATCCTCTAGTTTGGGTAGTAGATCGCGGTAGTTCCAGAAAACAGCATTAAATTTTCGCAATTGAAGTAGAGAGTCCTGTTTTCAGGATCTCTACGATAGCATAGTCTTCTGGTGATTGGGGGAGATTCACCATATCACCTTCAGAAAAGTCAAAGACTCTAGTTTTTCTTTGAGAGGAACGTTATTCTTCGCAACAGATTTTAGTTTGCTTCTCTGCAAATTTCTTTGACCTGGTCAATGGCTTCGTCTATTGAGCCTTAGCAGAGGAAGGATTCTAATTTACTTTCACTATTTTTTTCAATGCGAATTCAATGTGGTTGGTTATGTGATAGGAACAGGCTCAGGAAATTGAGTTGATTTAGAAGCTTTTGCTGTCTGGGTGGCGGCAGCATAATTGATTCCCTGTACAGGGGTACTGGAAGCGACTATATGGCGAGCCTCGTGATATGATACGTTCTGGAGAGTCTTCACTGTTTTTACTTGCTTTTCCTTGGCCCATTTAGGGCAAGAGCGAGAGTATGCAGGGTGGTTTTCCTGACAATTGATGCACTTTTCTGCAGCGTTACAGAAAGCACTATCGTGCCCCGTTGCTGTACAGTGAGCGCATGTCAATTGTCTCCTACACGCGTTCTTTGAATGATCATATCGCTGACAATGGAAACACCGTAGAGGGTTGGGAATGTATTGTCGAACGCAGTGTCTTAAATGTGCAGCCTGAATAGTCTGTGGCAGGGTAGGATTAGAAGAGTTCAAGATGAGATGCGTAGAACTAAGCACCCTATTATCTCTCCTAATCGTTATCCTCCGGACACTAAAAGCCTGCTGGTCCTATAAATTCTCCTATATCACCTATATGAATATATTCGTCAATTCAATAGAGGATATAACGCTGAAAGAGGAATTTAGACTGAAGTGTGGAGAAGTAGTTACGGGATGAGGGCCTAAAGTCTTCATAACTATAACTAGTTCTGCTTGTTTTAAATTGCTCACTTCTATCAGTAGTTCACCAGAATGTAGTTTTTATATACCTTTCACAATCCCCAACATACCTAGTATTCCCTTTTGAATCAAAAAAGGGCACTATAGCAGCAAAAGTATCATTGACTCTTTTAACTATGAAAAACGGAAAGTATTTGAGTTGTTACCATGCTATAATCAAGATCTTGATGATTTAATTTTTTTTTTCATTTGTAGTCAATTTATGCACATTACTTTTAGAGGAAAAATAAATATTCTTTTCAGTTTCAAGACAAGAATAATCCGTCCATGAAGTAGTAGCTTCAGAAAGCAAATCGGAATTATCTTTAGTTGTTGCTGTTCAAGCACTCTCGCCACTTGGCGATGGTGTATTCCCGTCGAGAGCACTTGGCTCCCATTTCAACTTGTAGCAACCCTGGCGTGTGCCAGTGAAGAAAGAAAATTATTATTCGATGTTACTTTTTGTATGAGCTAGAGACCAATAAGGTCCGAGGCAACAAGCTTCACTCACTTATCGTAATAAACGATTACAACAAGTAATTTTCATCATTTCCCACGTACAGTCCACTTACACTCTCCGAACATTTTGGTCCTAGAGACCCGGAGATCCGGCAAAGTCATTTGAAATTAGAAAGTTTCCCTTAAGCCTATATCATGGCTGTTGTAGTTGCTTTAAACCGAAAACGCGGTAACCTTAAAGGTCAGTTAACGAAATTTCTAAGTGCCATAACAGATGAAGAAACTATGGATATAACTCAACTGGAGGCACAACTTGAAATACTAAAGAAAGTTCAGGAAAAATTTGAAGTCTTAAGAGAAGACTAGTTACTATAAATAGGCTTCTGACGAGGAGTGCCTAACCATAGAAGCAAGCCTATCGGAGATCGATCAAGAGATCCAACATTTAGAGGTAAGAATTAAAACCTCTATTAATAAGAAAAAAACTATCTATGTTTATAGTAATGAATACAGTTCAAAGCAGTGAAAAATTAAATTCGTTTGATTCAAGTAGAAGAATAAATCTACAGCCCATCCCGTTACCGGTGTTTACCGGAAAATTAGATGAATTTAATTCGTTTAACGTCAATTTATTACTTTAATTCATGATAACAAAGAATTAACTGACATCGAGAAACTGTTCTATTTGAGAGGTACTCTCAAAGGTGAGGCCAAAACAATTGAAACTCCAGATGACAGTTATTCATCTCTTTTTCAGGCTTTAGAAAAGAGATATGAAAACAAAAGGATGCTCGTAGATAGTCAAATAAAAAGCATTCTAAATTTGCCGATACTTAAGCATGAATCAGTTAAAGATTTGCGGTATTTCTTAGACTGTTTAAACAAAAATCTGAGATCCCTAAAAGTTTTAAACTTTGAGAGAGATAAACTGTCTAATGTGTTCTTTCTCAACATTATTCTTGAGAAATTGAATCGCGAAAGCCGCAAACAATATGAATTGACCTTAAAAGATAATGAGGTCCTGGATTTTGACGAATTTTTAAATTGGTTAGAAAAAAGAAATCAAATTTTAAATAGTATTAACTGTAATGCTGTTGTTAAACTTAACCAAGAGAAACCCAAATCATATTTTGTCAAGAATAACAAACCCACTAAAAATTGCCGTATGTGTAATTTAATTCATCCAATTTATCACTGCGAGAAGTTTAAGGAAATGAAATTAGCAGATAGATTAGAAATCGTTAAAAGGTTTAAGCTTTGTTATTCCTGCCTTAACTCGCACTTAAATTTTAATTGTGCTAGTAATGGTGTTTGCCGCGTGTGCAAGAAAAAATCCCATCACACTCTGTTACATAAGTATTCTACAGCGGTCATAAATCAAACTCCACTCGTTGAGTCATCGATTCCGATCCAAAGTTGTTCGCCCACGCAAACTATTCCCCCCTCCCATCATTAAGAGCCCAAAGTATCTCTTTTCGCGAACGGAAATCAGAAAAGTGTTTTGATAAACACAGCAATAATTTACGTGAAAAACTCACTAAGAAAAAAAATACCATTGCGTGGAGTACTCCATTCTAGCAGCGAATCGAATATCATTACTACCAAAGCGGCAGATTTATTAGGTTTACAAAAACTTTGTTTTTGTAAAGAAACTCCAATTTCTGGCTTGAATGACTGCTCATTATTCGTGAAAAACAAGGTCACTACAGAGATTTCAAATCAGGAGGGTGATGAGAAATGGTTAGTTGACTTATTGGTTCTTCCAAAAATCACAGATTATTTACCATCAAGGAAAATAAATATTTCAAACTTAAATATCCCTAATAATTTAAAGCTCGCCGATTCAACATTTCATTTACCGCAAGATGTTCATCTCGTCCTCGGTTCAGAATATTTTTTTGATTTATTGAAGGAGGATTAAATTAAACTAAGTAATAACTTAATCCTGCAATCGAGCAGCTTCGGTTACTTAGATTCGGGAAGTACTTCAAATTATAATTTAGAAAATGTATCAAAGCATTGTTTTTTGAGTAAAACTTTACAAACTCTAGATAACACTTTAAGGTCATTCTGGGAGACTGAAAATATGAAAACCGAACATGTTTAAGAGATGAGTTAAAGTTTTGCAATGAACACTTTAAAAACACACATTATCGTAAAATCGATGGAAGATACATTGTAGAGATGCCTTTTAAACCACAGTGTTTAGTTAGAGAAAAAACAAGTTGCCTCACAAAGATTAAATAAATTATGGCAACGCTTGAAACGCGACCCCACACTTAAAGCTCTGTACTCAGATTTCCTTTCTGATTACGAATCCCTTGGTTATATAGAAGAAATTGAAGAGCCTGAAACTACGGACATTGGTTACTATATCCCTCATCAGAGCATCTTGCGCCCAAATAGTCAAACGACAAAACTAAGAGTAGTTTTTGATGCTAGCGCAAAAACAACAAACAGAAACTCTTTAAATAACTTACTCTGTAAAAGAGGCGTTATTCAAGAGGATCTTTTTTTCAATTTTAATTCGGTTTAGAAAGCACAAGTACGCTTTTACTACCAATATTGAGAAAATGTTTAGAATGGTAGAAATCAATCCCTCCCAAACTGAATTTTCAAAAGATTTTATGGAAGGACAGTAAAACATCACCAACTAAGGTGTATCGGCTAAAAACAGTTACTTACGGCACAGCTTGTGCTCCATATCTGGCCACAAAGGTCTTACAACAATTGACCTCTGATGAAAAAGATAATTTTCCTTTAGTCGTGAGTGTAGTTCTTCAAGACTTTTATATGGACGAGTGCCTATCAGGCTCATCCGATCTTAATGAATTTGAAACACTCAAAACTGAACTTTCCCAGCTCCTGCAAAAGGGAGGTATGCACCTGCACAAGTTGTGCTGTAGTGGGACTCCAACTCGCGAACCCCAAACGTTCCCACTGGATAGGAACTCAGAAGAGGTTACAGTAAAGACTTCAGGTATGCTATGGGGAAGCTCTGCAGATACTTTCTCCTACAAAGTCACCGTGAACACTAATAGCAGCTTCACGAAGAGAGATGTTCTCTCAGATATCGTCCGTATTTACGACCCCCTTGGTTTTCTTGGTCCATTTATCACCAAGGCAAAGATATTTATGCAACAATTGTGGTTGTTAAAGATCGATTGGCATGAGAAGTTACCTTCAAACACTGCAATGCAGTGGAAAACTCTTATCACATTTTTACCAGATCTAGAGTTAATTAAGATCCCTAGATTCATTTTGCATAACAGTGTAACATCCATTATTTTGTGCAGTTTCTCCGATGCTTCTTCTAAGGCATTTGGAGCAGTGATATATCTCCAAAGTGTATCCACATCTAGTGACATCACCAGCCGACTTTTGTGCAGTAAATTGCGAGTAGCTCCAATAAAGCCAATGGCAGTGCCCTGACTTGAATTATCTGCATGTCTTCTGTTATCACAGCTTGTAAACAAAGTCATAAGAGCTTTAAAGCTAAATATTGACTCCATACAGCTTTTTACCGATTCTTCAATTGCCTTATCATGGATCAAAACTTCGCCTCATTTACTTAAAACTTTTGTGTGCAACAGAGTGGTCCAAATTCAAGAACTTTCCAAAGACTTTCACTGGAAACACGTATCTTCGAAGTCCAACCCTGCTGATCATCTTTCCAGAGGTTTAGAGGCAAAGGCCCTTGCAGCTTCCGAACTATGGTGGAAAAGACCAGACTGTTCCAGGATAAACTTATCTGACTCTCAAACTCTCCAAACCCCTAGTAACTCAACTGATAAACTCTATTCAGATGAACTCAAAAACCCTTATAAAGTGACTTTAAAGTCAAACAATGATTCTAACTTTTTAGATACTTTGATTGATATCACTAATAACTTTCATAAACTAATTTGAATTCTAGGTTTTATTTTTAGATTTAAAAGTAACTGTAAATCACTCATCAAAAGTACTGGACCCCTAACTCAAGAAGAATACCAAAACGCAGAAACTCATCTGATAAAAGGCCTGCAGGTAAAGTATTTTCAAGCGGAGATAAGCGCCCTTAAAAAGGGATCCCCAGTTTTTCCTACAAGTAAGCTTAAATTTCTAAATCCCTTTATGTTACTTTTTGTATGACCTAGAGACCAACAAGTTCCTAGGCAACAAGCCTCACTCACTTATCGTAATAAACAATTACTACAAGTAATTCTCATAATTTCCAACATACAGTCCACTTACACTCTCAGAAACAGTCGCCATATTTATAAAGTAAAAAAAAAACACGGATTCATTTCCAGTTCAATCGAGGGCTTTCCCAGACCCCGTCGTTCCACCCTTTTCTAACGCGCCAATGGGCAACCACCAAAGTCTTCGTGAACTAAGTGATGAGGAGTCTCCCATAACGTGCACCTGATGCACATTCCGGTATCGGCTGAAGCCACGGAGTATTTCTCGTTATGGCCTGCATCCTCGCCACACATCCAAACTCAATCAAGGGACTTAACCTCTGAGAATGGTTTCAGAAATTCTTTCCAAAGCTGTTACCGACGGCGTACGCACATCTTCTACCACAGACCCTTCTCCAGTCAGGTCCAGTCTTCCAAACGCGCCCAAGCAGTTCCCCACTAAATACCTCCGCTTAAGGGATACTGAGGCCCCGTAATGCTAATCTAGGTACGCAGGAGATTGGTATTGATACACCACTGGCCTTTTAATGCGTTAGTAGAGACATCACAAACTTTTTTGAAATATTTTTTATAATTTTTTTTAAAAAAAATTTCAATTTTTTAAAACTTTTATATGTTTTATTTTAATTTACGACTAATGTTAAAACACACATTAAAAAGACGAAGCAAAATAAAATCTTGTTAGAAAAAATATTCTCTATTTATATCATAAAATATAAAACAGAACACATACACACACACAAAGCAAAATAAATGACAAAGAAAAAAAGGGGGAGGGAAGAAGGGAGAAATAGAACACTGAGGTACCTCGAGGTTATTGATGCCCGTACTCATCTAAAGAAGATGAGCCCGGAACGTATGTGACAAATACGTTCTTTGGACATATTCATAGCTTTCATAAGACGTATCATTCTGCTATATCTCTCATTTTAATTCGACGGTTGTTTAGCGCCATTTAGAGAACTGTAACGAAGTTATTGTCAATGATTGCAATTTTTGGACCTCCAAAACGTTCATCGTCCCACTAACATTTACGTCCACGTTTAAATTCGTATGCCCAAAATTTCACAGTGGTAAATGATGATGCAGAGCCCCCGTACACAGCGTCGTACTCATTTTTGATTGTCGTAGTCGTATTGCCTTTCAAAAAAAATATTTACTAACAGCTCGATATTTTCGATTTTCACAAAAACACTCAGAAACCTTTCAGACAACTTTCTGAAAGGCTTGTCATCGTGCTTAAGATTGTGTTAATCAGTGTCTGCCTACATATATCATTGGCATATACGTCAATTTTTCTGGAGAAAACTTTTTAACTTGAGATTCTTGTTTTCAGCAACTCGTTTGTGAATGGTATTTATAGTTATTCCAAGAATATAGTCAATTAATTATAATTAAATAACTCTATTAAACAGCAAACTATTATATCATTATTTTTGATTGAAAATGTTAAAAATTGAAAATTATTTTACAAAATATATTTCTCTTTTTAGAATTGCTTCTAAAACCCATAACTATACATTTTAAATTAATTACAGAGATGTACATAAATTGCAGAAATATTCATGAACTCAATGGACCATTTTTGTAATTCTCTCCCTCCGATGCTCAATCAAAAATGAAAAATAAGTTCAACTTCCATCAATCGAACATACAAATTCTTTTTTGTGGGGGGGGGGAATTGATACATAGAAATTTCGATATACAGAAAAACATTGAAAAATTTTCATCACTTTTTTACTAAAAACAATTATATGTAGTCTATTTTTTGAGGATAAAGAAGATTTGAAAATTTACACTTTTAATTAAGATTAATTTTTAAAAAAATGTACAAATAGTTATGCAATTTTACAATTTTGCTATCAACATACTGAAAACTTAATATTTGTTTAAAGGATTTTTTTTTTTTGCTTATTTTTGAACAAAGGAATTCTTAATATCGTTCTGGATATAATTTTTTACTGAAGCCATGCCAAAGTACTGTTCACTTTTATTCAGAGAGGCAAAAATTTCTTCAGGAACATAAGAAATAAGTCTCAAGCCATTTCAGATAGTTTAGAATGAATCCATTACTTATGTCTTGATGATTTTTCAATTCATCTTTGGTTTGCATCATATTCGAAGATTCATCTTGATAAAAGATGTCATTCAATTCATGATAAGCGAGGTAATAAGCCACAAATGAGTTTTCATCCACATGTAAATGATGCCCCAAAATTTTTCGGTATATAGAAGTTTTGTTTGACTAACAGAAAATATTTTTATAAATAAAATTAAAAGTTCCAGAAAAACAAATGTCTATATAAAGAAATATATTAAATGTATAAAAGTTCGAAAGCGATTTTAAAAGAAAAAAAAATGTGAAAAAGTTTAGATTCTTTTCAATCTCATTAGAATATAGTATCTCCCGTTTATTACAAAATACTCACTCTTGTCTTTTGCTGAAGAAAATAATATTGATTCCTTTTGGAGAAATTTGATCTTGGAAATTTTGAGAATTGTCATATATATATATATAAACGAAACAGTTTATAATATAAAAATAAATACAAAAAACACACATGGATATAAAAAATTGCCCAACGAGAAGTAAGAGTGTAATTGTTACGAAACTTGAAGTGAATATACGAGTGGGGCAGTTATGTAAATGATTAGAAATGCAGCGTTATTGCGAGTTATGTAATGCCACCAGTGGGCGTTAAACTTCGTCCTCCTTGGATTATAAACCAGGTAAGCAGAGCTTGCTTGCGTGTACTTAATCTGTTGTAGAGGGGACCTTTTTAGCTAGAGATGCCTTTACGCTGCCATCGGAGACAATACGAGCAACTGTCAGAGTTCGAGAGGTCAAGAATCACAGGGATGATGGAAACATTGTGGTCAGCTCGGCAAATAGCTAGCCCCCTTAGCCGTTCTGACTTCACTGTAGGGAGGTGTTGGGACCAGTGGATAAGAGAAAGGTCTATTACACGGGGACCAGGCTCAATAGTCGAGAAAACCATCACATCATACGACACGCACGCATAACGCCAACCGTCTTATTGTCCACCATCCATTCACAGACAGCATTTTCACTACGGGTCTCTGTAACAGTCCGTACCTTCGCAAGGCGCCTGGCTGAAGAAAAGTTGCTATTACGGTGCCCATTACATGTACTGCCATTGACACCACTCACACTCGCCTTCATTTGGAGGGGTATCGCATTCGAAGGGATTGTACTGCAACCGAATGGAATCTAACAGTCTTTAGCTACGAATTCAGATACAATTTGGGCAGTGATGACAATCGTGCATGTGAGTGGAGGCACCGTGGTGAGCATCTCAATCCTGCATTCGATGTACAGCGTAACACTGCGCCAACTGGTGTAATGGTATGGTGTGCCATCGCATTCGGCACACTATTACCCCTAATATTAATCCTCGGCACCATGACAGCCGAGAGGTACGTCCGTGATATTCTTCAGAGGCATTTGTTGTCATTTATAGCAGAGCTCCCAGGAGCCATTTTTCAACAGGAAATGCTCGTCCAAACAATGCAAGGGTTTCATTGGACTGTCTTCGCTATATTTTCACCCTTCCCTGGCCTGTTCGATCCCCAGATTTGTCACGGATCGAGCACATCTGGGGTCATATAGGATGGCAAGTTGAACAGCCTACGAGTTAAGTCGAATTAAAGACATGGTACGAGATGTTGCAGGACATCATGTTGGACTTGTAAGCCTCAATTCCCCTACCGTATCAGATGATGCTAGAGGTGGCCCAACAGGGTACTTAAACCTCCATTTCTTTGTAATTTTTCATACAGTAAATGATTATTTTCCTTTAATTTTTTGTAATCACTTACTTACATCAACCTTGTACTTATGTATGTAAAATTTCGTTTTATTCTGACAACTTTTTCTTGGTGAGTAAATTTTTATAGCGATGAGTGTAAACATCTACATAAACTAATAATAAATAACATAATTATAGCAAAAATTATTTTAAAAAAAATAATGTAAAATTAAGACGTAAAAATAGCACTAAATCAAAGAAATTACAAGAATGCTAATGATACAGCAGTACTGCCTCTCTGAATAATTATTACCTTTAAGCTAATGATTTTGAGATTAGAAATTGTAAAGGCCAAATGATCTGTATAATGGAGAGAGAGGAAGCTCCCTTTAAAATGAGAGCGAAATAAATTGTCAATATGACTCGAATAACAAGACTAACTTTTGGTACAACTTAAAGATTTATTTAAAAAAGTCGGTGGTTATAAATTCTACATTTAACAAGAATGGTCGCCGTGCCGACAATCCACGGTATGAGCGGAGAGCAAATCCAAGAAATATTGTCTGTGAGCATGGTAATTCTAATTTTTTCTTCCCAATACATTCGAATTCTGGGAAATTTTAAGTTAGACATAAATACAGTGATCACTAGGAGCTGTTTCATTTCCTTTTATGACAGATTCCTTCCTGTATCCCTTAAATATCTACATTTGGTGAATTCAGTTAGCAACTAATTAATATCATTCAGAGCTGAAATGTGTGCCATAATTATAGTTTCAAATCAGGTGATTTTGATAGCCATTGACCCAATGTCTCCTGCAAGTGACACTGAAATTAAAAATAGGAAGATTTGAGTGAGAAATTAATAATGTTATTCATAAACAGTAAGTTTAAGGAATTCAACAGTGGTTAATAATTTTTATTACACAAATAATAAAAAATATGAACACTTAGAGATGCGCAAGTGTATAATTTTCTTTCTCTCGGAAAACTCTATTTTCATTTTATCACAAATAAGATATGAATGCAAAATGTTCACTAAAAATGATTTTTTCAGAATTACCATCTATTGACAAGAAAATTAACAAATTCTGGGTACCAATGACAACTTTTATTTAATTTGGTGGCATTTTTTGAAAGCGTTGTTTAATGTCTCCAACAGATGACGCTGAGACTGAGGAGGTAAAACAAGTTCACGAACTTAGTGCTTAATTTTTTCAGATACTTTGCAAACTAAAATTACACATATTTAAATATTATTTTGTGTATATTTACTAGACAAGAGTATAATACCTTAAACATTGCTTATTAAAGTAGGTTTTTTTTTCTTTTCATTTTTTCTATTATAGTGTTAAAACTTTTGCCTAAAATTCACAAAACACTTTAAGATAAAAACGATTTCAAATTCTTTTTTACCATCATTCATTTTGAGTATGTAGATATACAAAGAATGCTCATACTTAGAAACTACCATAAATACTTTATCTACACCAATTGCTGCTAACATTGGAAAATGTTTTATTTAATATTAATTCAATATAAAACATGATTTTTTTTTTTGTAAAATTCAACCAATCTGATTTTTTCGAAAATGGGTAAAGTAACCATATGTAGTAATTATATAGTGATAAATTCCTTTGAAAAATTTTGAGAACAAGTGGATAACAGAACAGTTAATTAAAAATGATCAAGAACAATTCACCAAAAGGAACAGAAATTCCCATCCTCATGTGTAATTAACAACTTTTACGAGTATACTCTGCTACGATTCAGGTCTTTATAATTTAAAAAGAGTTAATACACTATAATTCAAAAAAGAAAACTTTAAAATTAGTTTTCACTCTTGTACAAAAAAAAATTGTTTTATCTATAACTTATGCAAAGTAACATCATTTTTTGTTTTGTTTATTATTTGAATTGTTGCAATAAAAAAATAATTCATCACTTTTTCTACACATTCTAATGCAAAACTAAATTTTTTTTTATTACTCCTCAAAACTGAGAATCATAAATATAAATATCAATGCAGAATTATATATATAAAAAATATGTGTGTTAATACCATTAACACAACAATTTTATAAAAAACATTGAAATATGTTTTCGAAAACATAAACACTCAAAACGTAACAAAATATTAATCATTTTCTTGGGCATATTTAAATCCATGTTTAGCAATGATATTTATAAGCTAATTAAAATAAAAATAATTTAAATATATAACTCCTTTTTACTTTTGAAATTTGAATGAAGAACCATAAGAAATACATAAAAATATACACAAAATTAGTTTTACATAAGTAATGATGTTAAATATTCATAAAAAAATATGGTTATTTTAATTTCATTTTAATCTATTTTTTTAAATAATGTGAAATTATTACAATTTAAAATTATTGAGTTAAATATATATATATATATACAGTAGTGGCCAAAAATTATGCACACTTTTCGAAATTTTTATGTCTTTCAACTTTGTATTTAACTCATTTTAAAGAAACTTTAAAATTCAATTCAATTAACAAAATAATTTAAATATTTGCAATACAAAAAAAAAAGTTATGTGTATTTTTATCTAAAAAACAAACACAGTTATAAAGTGGTTTGTAATGTCTAGCTTTCCTAGCCAATCCCTTTTCTTGTTTTGGGAACAAATCAAATGTTAGTAACTGCTAATAGGTGCGACATCATGCTTACAGTTGGAACAAGTCATTTTTGTGCTTCGTTCTGTGGAAGAAATACTGTTTTTTATGTAATAAAATTACAAGCAGGCATTGTAAAAAATTTTAATATTTAGTCAAGAAGCTTTTGTTTGGTTTTAGTAATATTGTACTAGAAACAACGCAAGGACTACTATTATTCAAGAAGTAATGACATCAAATAGAGGAGTAGATTGAATGCCTAAAAAGAGATGCAAGATTATTATGTTACAAGAAAATGGTATTTCCTATACAGAAATTGCAAGACAGGTGAATGATTCCATGACTACATCTGGAGTCAAAAAGTTTTGCTTACAATATCAGGAGACAAATTCAATAAAAAACAAAGCAGGAAAAAGCTGCACCACATCTGTTGAGGACAGAAGAATAAAAAGACTATGTCTCCAAGATCAAATAATATCATTAATGGCCAGGTTTCTGTCAGTTCAAGAACAATCAAGAGAAGATTAACAGATGTTGGACAAAGAGGTAGAATTCTATGAAAAAAACCTCAATTTAAAGCAATGCAAAAAAAATTACATGGGGCAAAGGAACACATTAATTGGAAAAATGATCAGTGGTCACAAGTTATATGGAGCAATGACACTAAGATATTGTTATTCTGTAGTGATAAGCGAAAATAATCAAGTAGTAGAATATCAGAAAAGACATCCTGACTGCATTCAGGCAACTTTTAAGAACCCACTTAGAGTCATAATTTGGTCATGCATGTCAGCAGATGGTACTAGTCGCCTTCATGTCATTGATGAGACACTGAATGCCAGAAAATACATTGACACTATTCTAGAACCAAAACTTCTACCTTCCACCAGAGATCTCTTTCCCAACAATGATTCATTGATTTTTCAGCAGGAATCTGCTCCCTGCCACACAGAAAAATTATCAAAAGAGTGGTTTCAACAATTAAAAGAGCATTGAATTGTCCTAGCCAGGAAACAGTCCTTCCTTCAATCCAATCGAAAACTTGTGGCACCATTTGAAAACTCTTGTCCGAATGAGGCGCCTATCAAATAAAAGGGAACTAATTGCAGCTATAATTGTTCCTTGGCATCAAATAATGAAGGAAGAGCTTAAAACTATCATCAGCTCAATAAAACATCAATGTGAAGCTATAATAAAAATTAAAGACTACCCTACTAAGCACTGATAACTCACTGCAATCATCAGTATTTAATATATATGAAAAATTATTGCTGTTTAACTCTTTTTGTATAGCAAATATTTGAATTTTGTTTTTCGTAATTAATTCAGTATTAAATTTTCTTTAAAATGACATATATGATTTAGCATTTAGTGAAATGTAACGTTTTCTATACAAAGTTTTGGTCACCACTGTATATATATATATTAAAGTAGTAGGGTAGAGGAACACATTCCAGAAATGATTGTGTAGCATTATACAAAAAAAGAGTAAAAGGTAAAAAACTATTAATATGTTTTAATATCAGTAACAATAGCTAATGAAGTAATTTCATACAACTTCTAGCAAATAACTCAAGATGCGTAATATTTTAGATAAAAGCTTTTATTTGATTGTTTCCATTTGAAGTAAAAATGATGATTGCACAGTATCAATGAAACGGTGATTTATACAACAAATATATACAGCAATGTTATTGTACATTTGAAATGGCCAAAGGAAAGGAAGAAAAAAAAAAAAAAAAACCGATTCCACCACCAAATACTATTCTGTAACACTTGGTTGTACTTTCATCTTTTCAAGCTGTTTTTTATATTCTTCTGCTTCATGTACTTTCTGCATCAGTTGCGTTTTATACAGATCAGCCTGTTTTTTTATTCTTTCTAATTCCTCTTTTAATTTTAACTTCTCATCTTCTTCTGAAGAACTTGAAGCCCGCTGAAAAAAATCAAAGAAATATTTAAAATTCAAATAATATTTAAAATATATTTAAGCTATATGTATTACTTTATTTATAATTATTATGATCATTATAACATTAATAATAATGATAGGCTCTTTATCATACTGTGGGACAACCACAATATATTACCCGTACAGTAATTTAATACAAAAAACAGAAATAAAACTTTTGCACGTAGTAATTTAAAACAAAATATAGAAATAAAACTGAACTTTTTTTTTATTACTTACAATGAAATGTGATACTGAAGTTTATTGGCACAAGAGCCAGATGTGGCCATACTGTGCCAAACAAGATGTAATTGTCTAGAGGGTGAAAAAAAACTGGTTGACAGGAAGGAGAATTGAAAATAGAGAAGGATCACAAGGGTATTCCAAGGATGTTGTCACCCGTGTTTACCAAAGACAGTAAATCCCTTAGAAAAGAAAAAGATCACTAGCGTGCCTCAGGGTCATGATGCCTGTACATACCTAAGAAGGCAAGCCCCAGAGGTCACCTGATATAATCCCTATGGGAGGGTGCCCAGCTCTACCCCCAGATGCTGGGTACCCTTATTAGTTGCCTCTTACGCCATGCATGAGCTACAGTGGGACTATTCTATCACACCTGGTCACCACACGAGTTTGCATACAATGAAAACGTTCAATTATTTTTTAACATAAATAAAATGATGTAAAACTCTAGGGCTCATAAAATTTAAAATATCATTAATTTTGAATTTTGTTAATCACACACAGAACTGAATAAATATTTTACAATATGATTTGAAAAAAAGGTACCAGTATGGTTTATGATTTATAATACAGAATATTAATTTTTTGGTGGAGAAAAGTTTTTATATTTATTTCCCATTGATACATTAATTATAACCAATTTACCCATGCATATTCAAAATTTGTTGAGATATAAGACAAGCTTTTTTAATAATTTCTGCAATTTACTATTAATAAAGGAACATAAAAAAAAATTCTCTCTTTTTTTTTTGGTCCAGTTTTCACCAAATTTTTAAGCATATTTGGTAGGAAAACAATACATGATCATGAATATCTGACTCTTTACCCAGAGACATATATAGCTAAGAATACCTAAGAATATGGTCAAAAATGATTTTACACATTACATTTTAGAAATGTGTATTTATACACAAACACGAGCTAATTGGAAAATTAGAAGAAATGGATTTGAAAGAAGTGTTACAAATTTGATGAGATACTATAAATGTGGATGTATTAATGCCAAAAAGGTGAGACAAATGTAGAAGAAAACAAATAAAATTATATCTAGAAACAATAAAATATCCTAATAAGTCAAACAAAGAAATTAATTGGCATTGGTTCGGACATTAGAGATTCAACTGTATGCTGTACGACTTTGGAAGTTGGTGGTGAAGTAATAAGACCAATGAAGAAACAATATTTGAATGTTAAAATGATACCACAATAAGTGTGGCCGAAAAATATAAATCATGTATTGCTGATGAATGAGAAAAGGGAATTTTCAAGGATAGATCTCCTTTACTTGTGCAAAGTTAGAAAGCTTATTTTGTAAGACAAAGCAACTGTGAAACTTTTAGACCTCAGCATGTTCAACAAACTGTAAAACACCCTTCGAGATATTTTGAGTTTTTCTCAGTAAATGACACTGGAAGTTTAGTTAATGTTCCAGATAAGATGAATTCATCCAGGTACAAAGAAATATTGCAATGTACGGCTGTTCCATTCTTGTGAAAATTTGATGAAATACCTCATGCCCATGGAATATCAATTAGCCCCTATCACGATTCAAAACTAACAAAAAATAAAATAAATTTGAAAAATTGATTTGGAAACTCTGAAAACTTAAATTTTATCGAAAAATTCTAGAAAATTTTCAAGATATCTTTAAGAAAAATGGGCTAGTACAATGAATGCACATGGTTCCATAATGAAGCTTAAAAAAATGTAACCTAACTTATCTAGAAAGATAGGAATGAAGGACTAAAGGCTGTCAAACAGAATTTATTCTGATTCCTTAGGATAAATAGTAAAATGCCTAGCGGAAGTGAACCATTTAAAGTAAAAGTTCCAGAAGTTTGGTGCTGCAATGATAAAGGAAAGTTTGAACAAGAAATGTGTACTATTCTTTACCATTCTAAATCTACTTTTCACAAAGTTTTGAGTAAAAAAGAGCCATACAAAATGAAAAGATGCAAGAAGTTATCAGATCATGATTATAGACAGACAATTTTTCAGATAGACAACGAAAAAATACCAGTTGATTTGTAAAATAGCACAACAGACAGGTAAACAAGTGTCTAATGTAACTGTGCAGCAATTTTTGTAATCAAATATTTGCATTAATCTTCAAAAACTAAAAGGAAAACCATAACTTTGCATACATCATAAAGAAAAATTTTTGGAGTGAGCAAAGAAAGTCATTCTTTGGAAATGTACGTAAAAAAAATATTATTTTTGGACAAAAATAACTTTAAACTAGATCGTCCGATTTCAATAACTATCACTTGCATGACTTAATACAAGAATCTCAAGATTTCTATCGTAGGCAATTATCGAGGGAAGTGCTTTTCTTACATGCAGGAAAATGTAATCTATAAAGAATTAATGGCAAAATGAATGAAAACATATATCAACAGATATTTTTGGTAGTCTCATAGCCTTCAAGCCATTTTTAGGAGGACTGAAATTGAATTTTGAGCAAGATGATACTCCTAGTCACATGTCCAAATTAAGATATTAGTTTAAGAAAGATTCATGTTATATCTTTTTTGGTCAAGCCTCAGCCCTGCACAAAAACAACAAACAATATATTTCAGCATATGAACTGGAAGTTGGCATTAAGGAGAAATTGAACAATATTCCAAAATCTTTTCTTGAAAATTAAATTAACTTGATACTACATCAAACTAATAAAAACTTTCTTCACTTGCACCTGGTTTTATAATTTTGAAACAGGTATTTTTGGCATTTTTCTTTCTGCTACATTGTGGCTTAATTTTTTTCCCTACATGAATTACTTACATATAAACTGCTATATTTTACAGAAACCTTCACTAACATGATGTAATTTTGATTCAGAATAAAATATTGGGTTGTCAGGAAAGTTCATGGCAATTTTCAATAGATGACGTAAGGACAGGACTGAAAGATGAGAATGATAGCAAACAAATGACATGCAGTATGTATCATAAAAGACAGTATTTCCGGCACATTTCGAAAAAACATTTGGTTTCAATACGTTAATTTTTTCCAGTTTTATAGTCCTTTCAATGTGAAAGAAAACAAAGCACATTTTAGACATTTAATGCTTATCTTTTGCCAGAAAGATAAAAGTGGCAAACAAGATACATTCTGTTTATGATGTTAGGTTTAAAGCTGGTGATTTCAATCTTACAGATCAAGAATAGCCCATGTTGTACCACATGTAAATCATCAGAAATGTTAAATATGTCAAAATCCACTGTCCATGGCCATTTTGCGACGCTTGTCTACATAAACTGCTTTGATGTATGGGTTCCCCATAATTTAACAGAAAAAAACCCGATAGATTGCATTTTTGTTGGCAACTAACTCTTTAAACGCAACCAGAAAACACTATTTTTGAAGCAAGTAGCAATAGGTGTTGAAAAATAGATCATTTATAATAATTTTGAACAAAAAAGATCGGGGAAACAGAATGCCTATAGCCATCCTAAAATCTGGTCTTCACCCAAAGAAGGGCATGTTCTGTGTCTAGTGGGATTGGAAAGGGATCACGTATTATGAGCTTTTACCAAACAATGAAATAAATTCAGAGAAGTAAATAACCCAATTAGATGAATTAAAGATGGATTGAACAAAAACATCCAGAAACAGGGAATCTGAAGGGCACTGTGCTTCACTAAGACAAAGTATAGCTTCATGTGTCTTTGAAAAGTTGTTGAAGCTAAATTGGAGTGATCTATCCCATCCATCATATTCATCAGACATCACACCCACTAATTTACAACTATTTTCGATCATTACAAAATTCCCTAAGTGGAAAAAATATCAACTCTTTGGTCAAGATAAAAAAAAGTCATGTAGAAAAGATTTTTGCTAAAAAACCTGAGATTCTGAAATGATAGAATTTTCAAGTTGCCTGAAAGATAAAGAAAGGTTGCAGAACACAAAGGCCCCTATATAATTCAATAAATGTATACTAAATTTAAATCTTCTGCATTTCAAATTGCCTTCAAAATGGGTACAAACTTTCTGAACAACCCAATATTTCATTTGTTTATTAAAGTATCACGGTCTTATAACTTTTGTAACAGACTGTGAAAGGAAGTATAATTTACGTAAGATCTATATTTCAAAGTAACTGCCTTAACTTTTCACAATCATACCTCTAAGTAAAATTTTCATTACAACCAAAATTGAAAGGCAAATGGCTGATTATATCTTGCTAATTTAATTTTTCATGAAATAAACTTTTAATTAAAAGTAAAGTTGTTAACATAATAGAGGATTCGAAAAGGAGTTAAAATTTTTAGATCAGTCTAAAAGTATATGAACTATCTGTCACCAAAAAGATAAAAAATATTCAAAATGAAATGGCTTTTTTTAATTTCCAATGCAGCGGGCGATACAGACATAATCTTAACGCCGAACAGAGATCAAAAGAATATAATATACAGAGACACACATCAAACACAAGAACAGTAAAAAGTAGAACATGAGAAAGTAAAAAATCAAGAAGTTAAATTGTTCCAAGAGTCTCTGGCCTCCCAATATCCAGTTCTGGAGCAGATACAGTTCTTAATGAAAACAAAAGAAACTATCTTAGACTAAAATAAACTAATTCATATAACTTAGATCAATTATAATAATTTTAAAAAAAATGTGATTTTTGACAAGAGTATTATACTCATATACTTGCATTTATATAATTAATACAATATATTCACACATTTAAATTCCCTTTAAATTCTATGAAACCATATAAACTCTCTTATACATATATAAGATTCAAAAAATATGGTGAGTGTGTGTATATATATATATAAAGACATCAAAGGTAATTTTTTATTTAATGACTACTTTTAACTATCCTTTTACCGACACTTTTAAAGCATTTGTAACTACATTATGAGAAAAACAAATAATTGAACATGTGTTTGAAAAACTTGCTTCAAAAAGTTATACATTCAAAGACATTAATTAAAAAGCAAAAACAAATTTAAAATAATTAAATATAATAAACTAGAAAGACTAATTGTTTTAATTTGTGGTTTGTTAATTATAACTAACCTGTTCGACAATTTTACTATTTTTACAGTTAAAAACCATATTATATGCCAGAACATTAAAGTTTTAAATATTAATTAATTTTAAATCAAAAACATGCTTAACTATTATTAAACAATTTTAAGCCATCTTTCATTTCAAATCATCAACTGTTTCATGTTATTGATCACTTTGTGAATGAGAGAGTTTAGATCATACATTTCTAGGAAAATAATTCATCAATAAATACAAAATGAGAACATCCATACAAAAAAATGCAACCATATATTACTCCATCTGTAGCTTAGAGAATAAAATGAAATAAAAAAAAAACCATAATTTAAACTCATCTTTTAATAGAATACAATCTTGCAAAAACATGGCAAAGATGTCTTACTTTGCACTGAGCAATATATCTTTTCTACAAATCTTTAATACTTTTCTAAAAGGTTGTTTTAGGAACTTTATCCCTGTATAACATTTGCAACAAAAAGGCAATACATACATTTAATTATATGCAAAGCAAGTTAGACACAATTCAGATAAGTAAAGAGGTATCATGATTGTGAAATATATACAAATTCAGATAAGTAAAGAGGTATCATGATTGTGAAACGTATACAAAGGCTTAAATTTAAAAGTGATTTTCTCAGCAAAAAAATAATGAAATTCATTCTACAAATCTCCTTTTCAATAATAATTCAAATAGATTAGTTCTAAATTATTCTCAAGTTATTTTTAAAGCTTATTCATTTCTTTCAAAAGTGATATAAATAAAAATTTTGGAAAAAAAAAAAATTTAAAATACCTCTATACATACTATTTATTTTTAACATTTTTCTAAAATTTGTATAAATTTTAACTCAAAATTTGCATTAATTTTAAATAATCCTAATTATAATTTAAAACATCCATGATTTCAACAAAATTCAAATTACATCAAATAATGGTTGAAGGAAACCACGTCCAAATAAAGTGCAATGCATTGAGTAAATACTAAAATATATTTCTGATGTTATGAAATCCACAAGGAAAGATTCATAGTATAAAATGACAATATTTATTTTGTAAATAAACTAAGGATGTATGTAATCATTCCATGCAATCTCCTATGCTTTCAAGTATATCATTTTAGATAATATGAAGTTTAGAAGACTTAAATATTTTTATGCATTAACAGAGCAATACAGTCAAAAGTTGAATAAAATTAAAAATTTAGTGAATCATAAAGACATTATCACTATCAAACATCTGAAATGCAAAGAGTGCAACAGTAATGTTTTTATACAAATACAATGCATTACTTTATTTTCATTTGAATACTACTATTGTTTCACAATTTGATAGGAATTAGGATTTAGCAATTACCTATCATTTACATATTGCAAATGCATAAATTTCATCTTAGAAGTACCAAAATTGAGGTAAAGCAGAGATACTCATATGTGATCTTAATTTCAAATCGAATCAAGTAAAAAATATTACAAATTGTCACAGAAAGTTGAAATGAACCCAAAAATCAAATGAACTGTAATTATGAAAAAAATTGAATTTAAATGTTAAGCATAAAAACAGAACAACACTTTAATATAGTCTTTTTTTTAATGTAGCACACTGAAAAAGAAATGACGAAAATATAATTTTTAAAATATATTATCCAGCCTAAAAACATTAAATGATATTACAAACATATTTTTATGTTAAATAATTCATCACTCATAAAAATTTCTCAATAAGAATAGTTTTGTAATCTTCATTTTTATTTTATTCGATATTCCTCTTATGCAACTAATTTGATGATTGCTGGATAAGCACAATTACCAGCATTTTATTGCATTTTTTGACAATAAAATGCTGTCAAAAAAAAGAAAAGCGTGGAATGTAGCCTAATAAACTTACCAAGTCCCCCTAGAATAAAAAAGTTTCCTCCGTCATCCTCTATATATATTACTTACTTAAAACATGAGGATGTTACAACTTTTTCATAAGTAAAAATATAGTAACTACATAACAGAAAAGCATCTAAAATTAGTTGTTGCTTTTATTTACTAGAAAGAAAAAAAACTGCTTATTATACAAATTTCATTTTTGTGTGTCTACATTAAAATGGACAATAATGCCTTTTTATAAATTTTATTTAAAAAAACCCAATATGGGTTTCCAGAATTAGAAATAATAATGAAAATAAATATGTAGTGATACTTCATAACCAATTTTAAAAAATTACACATATAATTATATTTAACTAAGAAAAAAATATAAATACCGAATTCAATAAATTTCCATTCGTTAACTCTTTGGAAACTTCTTTAACAGATGAAAGTTTCATCCTTTTTGTTGCAGGACTCGAGTCTGCAAATTAAAACAAAAATATACTTATTGAAAAGGAAGGCAAAAAGAGCCAAGCAAAATATAATAATAGTGTTTTCATACAATAATTTGATATAAAACATATTTTAAACACATATTTAACATAACACATAAAAAATAAGAATTCACAGAAAATCTGTTCATAATACTAGCTTAATATTTGTTTGAATGTACACATGTATTGCTTATTATAAATAATTAAAAACTTATACAATTTGTACATTTTGTTACATGTTCAGAGTGCCTGTTAAGCTATTTTAGCTAGACATAGTGCTGTTTCTAGTCAAAACTCAATTTTCAAAAGTAACTAAAAATAACCATTACTTCATTACATATAATAATAATAAAAAACCTGCTAATGAATAAAGTATACTCTCATTCCCATTATCAAAAATAATTAAAAACTAGTACATAAACTATACTTTAAACAATTATTAATTCAACAGCAATTATTTAATTCAACAGCAGAATTACTTTATACTTTAAACTTATTAAACTAATTATACTTTAAACAATTATTAATTAAAAACAATTATTTAATTCAACAGCAAAGATAAATGTACAATTTCGTTATAATTATTTTCAGGGTAGTTTCTTTGATTTCCAAAACCAAATTGAAAAATTTACTACATCAAGTATCCCATTTGATTAAGATTCTTTTAAAATATCAAACATAAAATGATTAAAGAATAAAACATAATTATTAATATATATTATTACTTCATAAATATGTTCTGGCTGATAATATAAAAAAGATTGAAAGCAAGCAAATTATATTGTTATCGAATCATTCAGATTATGCATAATCTATTCACATATATTAAGAATTTATCAAGAGCAGAATATAAGACAAATTATGAACAAATCATATATTAAGTATACCAGAAATTTCTGTCAGTTTGGGAAGTGAAAGAAAACAATACATTTTTCATGCATTTAATATTATTCATTGCACAATATAATTTCTATTGTTATTAAGATTGATCTATTAAATATTCCAGATGGGTGTATTATGAGATAAGTTACAAAAATTTGCTTAATTGGATTAGTCCTATGATTATTTCCGCTTGCTCGGAACAAAAACAAGCCATTTTCAGACCGGATGACTGCTGGTGATTAAAAATTGATTACCTAAGGAAACATTGCAAGGAAAGAGAATACTGGGAGCTCAGACAAACTGCCTTTTCACCACTAAGTCAAGACAGAATAGGAATAAGAGAATGTTGTGTGGTGGAAGGACATCCAAGGGCTGAAATATTATAAAGCTTTGAAATCTAATAAAACAGTTCAATTCAATGAAAAGTAGCCAGCGATGTTCAATAGGAAGCATATCATACAGCATCATGATAATGCTTGACCAAATGCTCTTCAGTGACTCATTAGAAACCTGTACAGCTTGACTGGAAAATTTTGTCACATCCACCATACTCCTGAGACCTAGCACCCAAAAATAACCAAATGTTTTTTAACCTGCAAAATCTTCGAAAGGAAAAACTTTAAAAAGTGAAGCAGATATTAACCCAGCACTACCCAAGTACTTTGCTCTAAAGACAGGATTGGATAGATTTTACTAATGTCACATTAGAAGCAACATGAGGGCTATTGTCAATGGACTAAGTAATTTTGAACCTGGGTCAAGTGACAAGGATGACATCTGAGCTAGTACCCCCTCTCCTAATTTCTACACCACACTGAGAGGATTTGGGGAATTGACAGATTTAACATGCATCCGCCCTGGCTACATGGTGGGTCTTTTGTAGCAAGAAGGCTTGAACCCACAACTCAATGAAAACCGCCAGCCGTGAGTCTTTACAGACATTTTGCAAGAGGTCATAAGTTATAACAGAAATTATACTATTCAATAAATATTATTAAATGCATGACTAATGTATTATTTTCCCTCACTTACCAAACTTACAAAACCTCCCCAATATCTAATATATATATATATGTGTGTGTGTATATATATACATATATATGTTATATACCAATACATATATATGTATTGTTAATAAGCTACAGATCCCTGCAGTGACATTAAAATTAATCAAATAAAAAATTACTCATCATTATATTTACTAGTATCAAAGAGAATATATTATTTTAGATTAATTTTCATAAAAGATTTTTTTCCCCAACATAGTTTACATTTGATTATATTCAGACTTTATACTAACAAGTGAAATTAATAAATAAAACTTTAAATGAAGTATAATTATATATTATAACATATTTATAATGGTTACCAATTTACAAGTCGATTTATAGTAATATTAAAATCAAATTTATCATGTTAATTAATCAAATTACACAAATTAATTAAGTATATAATTATCCACAACTATATTATTGATTATTGCTCAAAACATATAATTTTATGTTAAGATTAGAAAAGTTTCAGTATCATTTTCTGGAAATGCCCCAGGCTTTAGTCACGGCTGAGGTCAAATGATCATCAGCTCAAATGTTTTTGAACGGATAGTAAACAGATTAATTATATATTGTTATCTGGTAGATCTAATATTACAATCACATTACACAAATATAAATAAAATAATATCAAAACGAGAAAGTCATTTTTTGAAAATTTGATACAACATCAAATGAATTGGGAAATATAGCCAAATATTAAAAAAACTTCATAATCATGCATAATTGAATTAATAAGGGTTTTTTATTTGACAAATTACAATGATGCATAAATGAAGAAAAAAAATGCAAACTAAACACATTCACCAAAGATAACTAATATTTACTAATGTATTTTAAAACTAATTTTAAAATATCAAAAAAGTGAAAGAAAAAACAGAAAGGACAATTAAGTATTTTCCTTTAGCAAGAAATTTTAAAACATAATTTCATAAACACTAAAATGTAGACACGAAAAAGCAAAACAGAGCATACCATTGGTTGAAACAGTTGGACTACTTAATACAACAATTGGTGTTTGAGGTGTTGATATAATGGACGGTATGCGGGCTTGGTCAGCCACAATGGTGATAACTTTCTAAAATATGAAAAATATAAATTTAGTTTTCATTCTTGTTATTTTTCACATTATTATAATTTAAATAACAATATTAAAGAAAAGGAAAAATGAAACTGATTTTAAAACCTTTGTGCTTTTCTTAAATATTGATCAATGAGTTTAACAAATATATGAGTATTAATAATTGGAGAAATTTTAAAAATTATATATGCTTTACTTTTGGATATATAAAGAAACTAAAGATCATATAAAGAGGTATTAATTAAGTTTATACTTAATGTACCTGCTACAGTGGCATCCCTCTCTAAATTACTTACAAAATTGTTGTTTTGTCATAAGACAGCAGGTTTAAAAAAACATATTTTCACACATGTTGAGTATATAAGTATTCTGCATGCAACTTGAGGTGTTGCTATTTATACCAACACAGCCATCAGTTTAGGCAGAGGAGGAAAAGAAATTCTTCCAAGGTTTTTGAAAAGCAATACAACTATGCCAATCAAAGATGAGTTTTAGGTTGTGTACAGTGACTCTGCACCATCACTTACCACTGTTAAATTTTGGGCAGCAGAATTTAAAAGTGGCTATACCAGTTTGGGAGATGAACATTCTGGATGTCCAAAAAATGCAATCACTGATGATAACATTACTAAAGTTCACTAAATGGTGCTAGATGACTGATGAATTAAAGTGAGAGAGGTAGAAGAGGCTATGAATATGTCCTAAGAACATGTCTGTCACATATTGAGTTAAGAGTTAGGCATGAGAGCTGTTCTGGCATTGGGTGCCTCATTTGCTCATGTTAGACCAAAAGCATGTTGAAATGAACATTTCCAATGCTCTGTTGGCAAAGCTTAGGCATGATACATCAAGAGTTTCAGCACCGATTAATTATTGTAGATGAAACTTGGATGCACCATTACACACACAAAACAAAAATACATTCAAAACAGTGTACCGCGAAGGGAGAATCAGCTCCAAAAAAGCAAAACTTGTTTTTTCGGCTGGGAAAGTGACAGTGAATGTTTTTTGGGAGAATCATGGAGTCATCTTAATTGATTATCTTCAAACAGGAAAAACCATTACAGGAGCATACTATGCATAATTACTTGACAAGCTGAAGGCAGAAATTGTGGAAAAACAACCACATATGCAGAAAAATTTTTTGTTTTGCCAAGACAAAGCAAAGTCTCACACCTCAGCAATTACCATGGCAAAAATCCACGAATTACAGTTTGAACTGCTTGACCATCGTCCTTACACACCAGATCTAGACCCAAGCTAGTTCCTTTTGTTCCCTAATCTAAAACGCTGAAGGCAGATTTAAAAAAAAAAAAAAAAAACGGACACATTTGCGGAAAAAAATTCTGTTTCACCAAGATAATGCGCCATCTCACACCTGAATCTCTAATCTAAAAATTGCACTCAGAGGACACAGTATCTCATCAAATGAGGAGACCATCACCTTCGTAAACAATTATTTTGCAGGTAAAGAAGCCAAGTACTATTTGAACGGGTTAAAGAGATCACAGCATTGCAGGGAGAAGTTTGTGGACTAAACAAGGAGACTAACCCATGTTAAAAAAATAAAAATTTAAAGAAAATATGTCTTCTACCTTTGTTAGATCAGATACTTTCCAGACTACCATTGTAATAAATATACAGACAACATACTAAAAATTAATGTATATTAATTATGTCAAAATAGTACGAAATATTTTTAAAAAATGTAACAAAAAACGAGATGGATCACGGGTGAGAAAACCAATGTGTTTGAAAAAATAAATTTTTATAATTCAAGTTACAACATTCAAAAATGAAGTCCTCAATGAATAAATATTAAAATATTCATTTAATTAAAAATTTTACAGAAAGAAAATTAAAATGAATAAACATGACACTATATCTTAAATACCTGATTTGTTGTAGAGTTTTGAGAACTTGTACCACTGTTCCCATTTTTTTCATTAGTCGTTGAAGAAACATCTGTGGAACTATTACTTATATTCTGATGTTCTTTAACCCATGTTAAAGCCAACTTTCCTGCTTCTATTTAAAAAAAAAACATATATATATATATATATATATATATATATATATATATAAACACATTTATCAATTGAAAGATGTTAAAACACATTTTTCTTGGTTTTGTTATTTTTATTCCAAAATCATTTGTCACATACTGGTTTCAGCAACAAAAAAAAAAATATAACAAAGAAAGAAAAATATAGAAAGTTATTCTTCATATAATACCTTTTAGAATCATAACCTAAATAATAAGCAATGACTGTAAATGCAAAAGTCAAATAGTATTGTTAACAAGTTTTACAGATATAAATAATGTACTAAGGAGTCATTTGGATGCTCCAAAAACTCATCTTGTAGTTCATCAAGTATGTTGATAACATCCAATAGGTCCAGATACATGAAATGAGTTTTGAACAAATGCAGTTTTTTGTTCAGAGAACTCTGAGAAAATAATGAGTTTCAGATTTGAGGGCTTGAAGTTGGATATTAATTTACCTTTTAAATTATCCATTATTTCCATCTCTGATTTTTCAGTCACAATGCAAAAGTATTCAAATAATGTGCAGTTTCCAAGATTAATATTTTATGGTGTCAGTTTTGCAGCTTTAAAATATGAATACCTGGATATTATCTTTGAAGTGAGTAATGTTATTTTCTTTACCCTGATGTTTCAAATTTTGCTTGTTTATCTGATCTAAGATGTCAGATAAATAAGATTCTCTTTGGATTCACCATTAACTCATGTTTTCTTTTCATTTCTGAGAACTGTTTTAATTCATTTTTTTATTCAAAGATTTAGTCAACATTTCCTTTTGATAACAAATGAGAACAGTGTAGAAAAGAGCTTCATGATCAAAGTTCATGTTTTTGCATTGCTTCCTGAACAGACAAGTATTGAGAAAACCTTTATATAATTCACAATATTATAACATTTGTCGAATAATTTAGTTCTTCTTGTAAAGCAACGAAAGTCTTGATAGCATGGTCAAATCAGTGAATTATCAATGCAGTCCCTTTGTTTGATTGAGAGCCTGACTTTGATCCAAACAAGGCTGGTGCTCCAACAATACACATTCCACTGTTTCAATGAGCTTTAAGTGTAAATCAATACTTTAATGAACTTATGATGAGTTATAAATGAGCTTATTATCTCTATGATGTCTTCACTTTTTGTAGTAGTTTTTAGTACTTTAGTTACATAATTGTCTTTCAAGTGAATATATCTCACAAAAATAAGTAATTGAAAATATGAACTAATATAGATGGAATTGTCAAGTTGAAAGGAAAACACAGGAGATGCCTTTATTTCAGATAAAATTTATTCCCTCATGTCTATGGACATATCTGAATTATATTATTGGTCAAGGATAAGTTACGCACATTTTAATCTTAATTGTTTCTCCAAAAATAAAATTGACAGAATTTGTTGATATTTTTTCTCTGCAATTGTATAGTTTTAATTTTTTGTAACTTCCTGAACAATTTTATACAATGCCTGAACTACAGCTTGACTTTATTGTTGAAATCTCCCAGTAAATTCCAACTTTTGCTTCTTCAAGGCAACCTCATGCTTAAAAAAAACTCTCAAGTCTTTTGTAATATGTTTGGAATGATTTGTTTCTAAATAATGTTTGATCTCCGACTTTCAGATATTCATTTGAAGTACAAAAGACTACAATTATCACATCAATCAATTCAAAATATTTTTAGATTGAATCAAATATTTGAATATTGGCATGGCTTAATTCTTTGAATAGATATCCAATATTTCATCTTAAATTACCAACAGCAGTTGTACCATGATGAAATTGGCAGCACCTCTCTTTTAAATAATCACTACTTTTTTAAATGCCACACAACATTTATTAAAAACACAAAATATTATTGAATTAAATTGAATTATTAGGGTAGTCCAATTCTTCTGTTACACATTCTCGTTTTCTTAGCTCACCAGCTCTACTTACCTAAATTATTTCTTCAGACATTCTCATATAATGTAGCACCATCTACAATACTCACATTTCACACAACAAATACAAGATAACAAGTTTACAGAGAGTAACAACTTATAATACATTTACATTATTTTTTCTGTACATTTATATTTATGTTTCAAAGTTTAAACACAGATGAATATCTGAAGATTGTCCGCAAAAGCTCTGTTGCTTTTATACTGACCCTCCCCTTTTAGCTCCTGCCAAACCCTTTCCTATACTGTCACTTCCCATCTTCCAAGTTTGACTTGCTGAATAGAGAGAAATTCTAAGGCCTCACCATTTACAACTGTATGAAATCAGCTGAGAATACTGCTTCTGGTCTGGATTAGATTTTTAAGCCTCAGATGGAGAGAAATAGAGAATAGACCCTGAATACTGATTTCATTCAGGGTCTATTTCTCTCATCATGAAGATTTTCAACAGATGCTTGAGAATACTATAATCATGAAATCAATCCAACATGTTAATACAAAAAAAAAAAAAAAAAAAAAAAAAAAAAAAAAAAAAAAAAAAAAAAAAGCATGCCATGTTTGATATCAACAATTGGAGGCCCATTACACTGTTAAATACACTTTATAAGCTCTTTACTAAATGCTTCACTTGCAAGTACTCTGTCATCAAACACAATTTCCTTTTTGGACAACACCTTGAAAGTGCTCGAAAAGTGTTTGAAGGATACTCTTGTTGCTTTACAAGATCTTCGTTAATATATTTAGGCCTATTCCATACCTGATCCTTAAACCACATTAACAGTAAAAGATGTTAACAATGACACTCTTGCATTGACTGATGGTATATACACTTGTGCACATGCCAACATGCTCTTGTTCTCCACTCCTCCAATTTGGATATTTATTGGAGTTAGGCAGGGATGCATTTTGAGTGGTAAACCATGCTCTTCATGAAATCGAAGCCAACAACCAAGACAAAGAAGTACCTGTGTCCACCGATGATCTTGTCCTTTTTGGAAATTCATTGAGGGAGCTTCAGGGTAGTCTAAACTTGACCAACTCTATGCTCCAAAACCTATCAGTGAATCCAAATATAAGAGTGCCACCAACACCTTTCAAATAAAATCACAATGGGCACAAAAGGACACCTGTTCTCCCACTGCTGGCTCCTCCATCAAATTGTTGGAAGATAAGGAGCACTATCAGTATCTTCAAAACCAGTCAGATTCTCTACTTCCAAACAATACTGCTCTGTTAATGATGCCATTGCAGTCGCAAGTCCTATTGCCACCTTCAAGCTTGGTCCATAGCAAAATTTGGATGCTTCTAAAGTGTCCTTTTTTTCCATTCAACCATGTCATGCGAATGGCTAATTTGAGTACAGAGTCGATAACTTTGTATGAAAAAGAAAACAATATGTTCCTGTCTCTCCCCTACAGTGCCTCTAACTCTTATCTGCATGGAGGCAGAAAGAAAGGTTGTCTCCATGCAGTAATTACTTAGATGTGATACCGAAGGATGAGATAGATGTGATACCGAAGGATGAGATAGATGTGATAGGGATACCTCAAAACATCAAATATCAGAACATCATATCATCAAACATCAGAACAGGATAATCTCTATTTAAACAAAAATGTTATTCATTATTAAAGTCATGAATTTGAAACTTTAAATTTAATCTAGTTATTTACATTTTTTTAGAAGATTTGCTCAAATGTAAAATAAATTGTCTTATTTTGAACAATTCAGGTATTTTCTGTTGACATTGTTTTATTGCCTTTGACTTGCAATTACTCAAAAATTCGATTCTTTGAAAAATCAAGCTTGGAAGGAAAAAATATACAAAATAAAAAGAATCAAGGAAGCCTAAAATATACAATATTTATATAAATGAAAGGCAATAAAAATATTTCTAATTCAAGAAAAAATGAATGTTTGACTCTCAAATTTTAAAAATAACATTAGTGTAATATATTAAACATGCATAAAAAAAATATGAGAGTTTTATCTTTAAAATTAATCGGAGATGCAGGGCTTAGAAAATATGCAATAGCTCTTTGTCCTAAACGACCGCATTGAATAAAGTGTTAGCAGCTCTGTGGTTAACTCAGATTATCTTCACCATACAAAACAAGATCTTGGTAAATAAAAGCTTAAAATACAAGACTCTAAAGTCCTAATTGAATCCAACTGCAAATTTACATCTTATTAAGCAATTTTCATGATAGTACTTTTAAGTCTTGTTGAGAAATAAAGGTTTAAAAAAATAGGCTACAAGAAGGTAAAGATATATGTAATATAATTTATGTATTCCTCATAGGATCTCTTGGTTCATGAAGTTGCTGAATGATTCTTTCATGCAAAAATTTTGCTCAAAATCCTGCTTGAACAAAATAAGGAAATTCCACATTTCCGATACAATTCATTGGTTCAAAGACAATCGCATCCAACACCTTATAGGAAAGATCATTCCAAGTATCCTTTCTGTCAGTCCTCCATCCCAAGAAGAGGACTCCCAAAATTTGGACATTTTCATCCCTTACAGGAAAGACTATCCAAAATGCCCCTTCGGTCAGGCCTCGACCCGAGGAGGAGAATTTACCAAACCTGGACATGTAAATGTCTTTTTTTATTATTCTTGTTAGATTTTGTAATTCTCCACCCCTTTTAATGTTGTTGTTGAAAATGCATTTTCCGAATTTGTGTGTCTTTTGTTGCCTCTTTTGCCCATGTTAGCTGTTAAGTTTGAAATGTCCTCTGTCCCAAACTTTCATGGTCTGGGTGCTTTAGACTTATATGGCATAAGCAAAGTAATATCTGACACCAATGAATTGTGTGAAAGATTAAATAACCTCACACTCATATAAACCCCAAAATATGGTTATTATGCCACAAGGTGGTAAAATTATGCACACATCGGTTGGATATACTTTCCTGAATATTATAAATTCGGCAGAACATTTAGATTCCCATCTGGAAACTCTTGACTTTTAAACATTTCTTTGAAAAACAATGAAATGCCATAATCACAGTGGACTACTCATATAGTTTGCCCAGACAGATTTCACCAGGTAAAAGAAAAGATACCTGAAACCAGCCATCCACATGTGTTGTATCAATAAATTTCAACATTTAACACCTACTTTTAAATTTTAAAATTAAATTTTAGTTTTTAAAATTCATAATTGGTGATAGGACTAAATTTGGTAACTAAAATTCATAATAGATCACAACTCACCAAATGGAAACCAATATCTCAAATACTATACATATCAAATTTAATCCCTTTAAAAATATTATGTTCAATATTTAATGAATGAAAAGATACATACATTAATCACTTAAAATTGTATTCCTGAAGAATCATTTAAAATGAATATAATATTTGAACATTCAATACAACATTCAATAGATAGGTACAAAGAATAAAATAAAAATTAACATTTCTTGACATTCACAGCCTCATTTTCTAATATAAGCTGAAAGGTTTTTGTACAATTAAAAAAATAGCTTTTCATAATGCAGATGTGCTATTTATTCCTTCATTTTACTGATAAATTTTAATAATTCAAAGTAAAGAGCTGATAAAAGGAGAACTCAGAATAAAGGAGGAAATATAGTAAGAGGGAGGAAAACCTTACCCGTTAAGGATACTGTCTGGCCACCTTCCAAAGCTGAAGCAACAATAGTACTATTATCAGATGGAAACATAGTTATACCATTCATTTCCAGCCATTGCATAGCATCTGATGTGGATAAAGCTAAATATGAATAATGGAGAGGGAAAATGTAGAATTAACATCAGTACTGCAATAAATATTTTTAACACATTTAAAATTGAACTAATCCCAAATATTCCTGAAAAAATTTAAATACAAAGAACAATTTGAAAGTTTTTGAATTGCTTGCTAATTATGATTCCAATTCCATTCATAGTTTAGAATTCAACAACACTAAAGAGTACCAAATTCAACAGCAGATGATATAATCCTAAGGAAAGAGAGCCTGACTCAATTTAAGGAAAAAGGTCGAAGACCCAAACACATTCAAAATATATTGAGATGTAATTCAAAGGCACTGATGAGAGTCATTCTAAATTAATTACAATATAACCAAAGAGAAGAAATTCATCCTAAGACAGAAAAAAGAAAACTCAATTAATATCAATTTTCACCAAGGAAAATGACATTGGAGAATTGATGTAAAATATTTTATCCGTCTAAAAAATATAAATACACATACGTATGGAAATGCCTAGTTTTGAATAGCATAAATAATATTCATACACATTCTTAAAATAACAACAATCAATAACATTCTCAGCAACAGCTAAAATACTTTGATATGCCCTCTTTCAAATGTAACATGACAATTCTTTTGAATACATTTGGTAATGTGGCACTATATTCTTTAGAGTTTGCTAAATTTAGCAGAAATCTGTAAGAGCAGAAACAGATTTTTTAAATGTACAATACTAATGAATTAGCAATATTAATTTGATAATTTAATAATTAATAAACAAATGTTAAAATTTCAATAACAGCTTATAATAAATTAAATATTTACATACATACACAAAATGATATTAAATTACACAGTTATTCATTTGATGACTACTGTGCACAAGTTTACATAATACTAAGTTTTAATATAAATATAATATAAAGTAGTGCATAGGAATGAACATACATGCATTTGGAGCAGTAGCCTCAGCCAAAGCAGCAAGGGTAGCCAACACATTAGTACAGCCAGGATCAGTACTTTCACCTTAAATAATGACAGAAAAGTGAATTAATTTTAATTTATACTAATAATATTAAAAGCTATTACAAGAGCAGCTGAAATGTATAGTAAAATATTTAAAGATGAAATTAGAATATAAATTTGAATTAAAACACTTTCATTGTTGGAAGGAGTAAAAAAAAAAAAAGAAGAAGAAAAGATAGAAAAAGATCTATCTAAAGGAACAATAAAAAAAAAAATAGCTTTCATAAGATTTTTAACCTTTTTAAATTTCAGATGAATATATATAATAAAACACATAACAGAAATGTGACATTATACCAATAACAAGCCTAAAACATTTTATTCAAAATCAGAAAATTATTAAACAGTTCAACTAAAATTGCTTACAATAAAGAATCTCATTCATTACAAAGCCTCCCTCCTTTAATAAAAATGACGTACATTAGAGAAAAACAGAGAATTAAATTAGGCACTTTTCGCATATGATTAGATAATTTGAAGCTTATGTATATTTCTTGACATTGATTTCAAGAAAATTCCATTAATACAAAATGGTGGGAAATCATTATCAAATCACATGCACACATATATTGTGCGAGATAATGTGTATGAATATAAAAGCCAGTCTACATTATTAACTTAAGAGGCCAAAAAATTGGCTCATCATTGGCAACTTGCCAATCCCCATTGCGTATTAAGCACATTAATAAAACGTTATTGTTTTAAAAGCACATTATTTACATAAGCATTATTAATTCATACACACACATTATATATATATTTCAGCACTCAAAAACAGAAACACATATTGTATATCCTTGAAAATGACCCAATATACAGGTCCCTTTTTATTTTATTTTGATTGAAAAAAATTTCAAAGTGATCATAAAAAGTCATCCTTATCACTTTTTTTACAGTTATATTGTTTGTATTCATTTTAAAAATGCTTCATAACTTTACAAAAGATAATTAGATATAATTTACTATCATAACAAAAGAAATTCTTCAAACATTAAATTATCTATCATTTTACTGCTGGAATTATTTCGACGTTTGATTAACCTAAAACAACTACAAAATATGCAAATAGGAAACATCTGAACATATATTTTTGCTTGAAGGGGGGGGGGGGCCAGCTTTAATCAGATTTTAACAAATGTTATGAGTAATGATAATCCCTTTGGAATGATTTCAATGAATATGCAAACATGCCTGAATGAATTTTATGAATAGCATTAGTTTAATTACTCATGCACCTTTCAGGATATATAATACATTTATGTTTCAGATTTAACGTAATCTAAAAAAATATCGGACACTGTCCTACCTTCTTTTTTTAAGATTATTAAATTAAAATGATAAAAAGAATATTATATAATAAATATGAACATAAAATACTATACATCAAATTAACTAATCAGTAAGAAAAATTTTAACATTTCTTATAACCAAGCACTAAGAAAATTTTTATTAGAACTTACAAAGTAATTAACAAGTAAGTAATGATTAATTTAAAAACCATTTGAAGAAAATATTATTTGACATTCAAAAGAGTAATTTTATAACTGTTAAAGTTACAAAAAATACATTAATTTAAAATCACACAACATATCTATAAAATCATCAAATTTAATTCCAAGCAATTGTAACGTTCATCTTTTGAATTCCTTTGCCACAATTATTTCAAATTAGTTAGTTGATCAAAAATGTATTTTTCATTTACTTTTTAAAATTTAAATTTATTAACAAAATAAACAAAATAAAATACTATTTAAATGTATTAATTAAAATCATTGACGTTTAATATAATCACTTCTATAGATTGGAATTTACATTTTGTTTCTCATATAACATATACTGACTATTTATGCAATGCACATCTCATAAATAACTAAATGAAGTTTTAAAAAAAATCTATTCATTCATACATAAAAATGAATTAAATCAAACTTTCAATTTTAAAGCAAGTTGAAGATCATAATGTATTGAAGAGTGATATTTAAAACATTCTGATCTTAAAAAAATGGTGCCAATTCATTCACTTTTAGTAAATGAGTGGGGTACAGTTCAAGACAGATCCAAGGAATATCAAGTTCTGATAAAAAGAAAATATAAAATTATAACTTAAAAGTGAAATATAAAATTATAACTTAAAACTTAGTTATGATGAATGCTTATATATAATCAACAATTAATTATCTCATCTTTCAGAAATTATGTAATAAATGTGAACAAAAATTCATTGCAAATCAACAATAATTATGTAATTAGATTAAATAACTTTTACAAAAATAACATATTAGATTTGTATTTACTTTCTTCAGAATCACTAGAGGAGGTAGCACGAACACTTGTACTAGCTGCAACTGATTTCTGAAAGCTTGCCAAATTTGCTCTAAGAAGTACTGGCTTAGTCTGTGATGAGCTTTTAACTGGACTTACAGAAATACTAGGACTAATTTTTGTAGAACTGACAGCTGAAATTAAAGGAGAAGCTGTTTGGACAGAATGAGATAAAGTTCTATGGATGGCAGTTGGAGACAAAGCTTCAGATTTAATAAATAAAGGCACAGTTGAATTAGCATTGGGCTGAGTTATTTGAATTATTTTTGCTTTTGGTTGCAAGTATTGCTTTATCCGACTTGAATCAGCAGCTTGTTTCTGTAGTAAAGATCAAATAAAGAAATGTTACAAATGTATGAAAGAATTAAATAAAAAAGGAAGGAGGGGGGAAAATAATACATAGAAAAATAAAACTTGCTATATATATTTATAAATGATATACATGTATAAATGATATGATATATATTTAAATGATGATATATATTTATAAGTGATGATATATTTTTATAAATCTAGTTTTACTGGACATTTTTTCCCCCAATTTATTATCATATCATTACTTATATTTTTATTATTTTTAAATATATATCATTACTTATATTTTTGATAATAATAAGCAAAAATCAAAGCAAAGAGATAAATTATTAAATAACACAAATTCACTGACTTTACATAACACACAATACAAAAACAATTTAACACACAACTTCAAAACAAGCTTTCATTACTTCTGTTAAAATTAGAGTAAATAAATTTTGTACAACAAAATAACTTACAGTTAATAGTTCTATCAAATGTGTATGCTGATTATCTTTAGCAATGTCTAAAGGAGTCTTGTCAAATTTACTGATAGCATTAATATCAGCACCATTCTTCAATAAAACTTGAACAACATAAAAATTATTATGTTCAACAGCCCAATGCAGAGGAGTCATTCTAAGCTGTTAAAACAAAATTTTCGAATTTTAGTATTAATTGAAGACAAATTACAAATGGTGAAAAGTTATATATGTTATAATAGTTTTCAATCACAAATTTTTTTATGGAAAATTTTTCCTAGCTGAAAATTAATATGTTTGATATAAATTAATTATCACAAAAAAAAAAAAAAAAAAAAAATCTGCTTTAACCCATAAAGTACTAAAAGCATTAATTTTGATAAAGTATGGGTTAATGTATCAATCAATACAAATTTATGAAGACTACCTTCATAAAATTGTAATAAAATCTAATCTTTTCAGCATGTTTAGCAATATATAGATAATAAATATTGCTATAATTGAAAAATCCTTTCTCAGACAAACACAAATTATAATTAAAAGGAAACATCTTTTATACTTGTAAACAAGGCAGATTAAATGGCATAAAAATGAATAAATAGGGGGGAAAAATGCATTATCTTACCATATCTCTAGCATCAACTTCTGCACCATGACTAATTAACAATTTAACAATATCTATATGTCCTTCCTGTGAAGCCAAGTGAAGAGGTGTTCGATCAACTTTTGTTCTAGCATCTCTACTAATACCACCTCGTAATAAAACTTCAGCTGTTTCTACATGCCCATACTGAGCTGCCATGTGTAAAGGAGAAGTACCCAGCTAAGTAAAGAAAGGGGACAATTAATTGACTGGCCCAAATATATATCATTATTGTGTTATGTATCAGTAATTTGTAAAGTAATATATGAAAATGGGGACATGATCAGTAAAACTACAAATTTCCTTTCTATACAGAGATCTTTCTTAAGAAAAGCAATTTGGAAGGTAAAAATTTTTGACATTGTATCCACAAAGCAATGAAATAATTTATTTCCTCAATTTTTAACAAGCATTTAAGTAATAATAATAATCATTTAACTGTTCAATTTATACATGCAGTTACAAGAATGAGATGAATTAAGTTTAACTTTCTTTTTCACCAAACTGCTTCTAGTGAGTTAAAAAAAAGGGGGGGAGGAGGCTGGACTCACCTAGCATAATTTAATAAAATAATATTACCATTCTATTTGAAAAAAACCTTCACATATTCATATATATACATATATAATGAAAAAACAAACAAACAAGATATGCCTATAGCCTGATTTTAAACTAATAAAATAAGCATATTAACAAGACATGTATAAAAAGTAATAATTCTTCTAAATAGACAAAAGTTTTATTTAAAAGACAGAAATAATACACACTTTTATGGTTATATGGGAAAAAATAAACATCCAGAAAAATGTACTTATGTAAATTAATTTTGCAATAGTGATGACACAATAATGATGCATTTTAAATCAAATGATTTCTAGAAAAACTTAAATATAATTGTTTTGCAAAATTATGAAATATGTTCTCTATCAACATTATATGACAAAGTTTTAAATGCATACTATTGAAAAACATACAACTTGCATAAAAAATATGTTGTGAAGAAGTAACTGAAGAACATAAAACTTTAATAACATATGTATTGATTTCTGCACTGTTCTACTACTGAGATTCCAAACTATTCTTTACAAAATGTAGAGAACATTTTTAAAACCAATCTATTGATTACCATATCAGTTGCATCAAAACAACTGGATATCTAGAAAGAAATTTTACATAAGTGTTTTAAGGGGAATGCAGATTCACACAAATCCCATAAGAAAAATTTGATCACTGTTTATATACTAATATTTATACTAAACAATTTTAAAAACATCTACAACTTCAAGCATTGCAATTTCTTTAATGTATTTAAAATTTAGTTAAGGCGAATGAGAATTGAGGTAAACAACATTATTATACAAATTTGTATAATGTAGAAGATTGCAAAATGTAGATTTTCCAGAGAAAAAAATAATACTAATTATGCTCTTTTACAAGCATTTTACTAATTTAAATTCGAAAATTTTATAATAGAGTAACATAATTAAAATAAATTTTTCATTCAATTTTTATAATTTTACACACATTCTAACATTTGAATGAATATAAAGATACTATTAATATTCCATCCCTCAACATATTTTTATATTTTAATCATTTGCAACACAAAGAATTCTAAATAAACTATCAATGTCTACAAGAAGTATTTCTAATTAAAATAGGTTTTGTCATTTAATTTATCACACAGTAACCATTACAGAATAACTTAATACATACATTTCTATCACTGAATTATAATCAACATGCATCCAAATAAATATATATATATCAGCATGAGGGAGATTTTGAAGATTCATACTACAAATTAGGAACTAGAAAACTAGATAATGGGTCCTTCATGAGATAGACAAAAGTATTCTATGTAACTGAAAAAAAATATGCATATAATTTTTATTCATTTATTTAGAGTTAATTTTTACCCACTAACTTTTAAAAATATTCTAAAATGGTAATTCAAGTTAAATGGAAGAGAGTTTCAAATTTTTAGCAAAATACAACTTACCCAATCTGTAGTAAATGGAGCACCATTAGTCATAAGGATTCGGACTTCATCTGTATCCCCAAGCTTTGCAGACTCTAAGAGCCGCTTGCCCAGGTCCACAAGGGACATGTCCGTCATGAAGTATCAGCTTTTGATAGATCTAAAATGATCAATGATTATGTATTATGGCTCATGCATATAACAGCATATTAATTCCTAGTTTACCTTATATAAGCATTACATTTCTTGAAAGGATCAAGAGAAAAGAGATTTATAGGATACATATAAAATTATAATACTTGATTAAAGAGGGATGCAGACATACACATGAATATATATCCTTAAATTTTATTGACTTATAAGAGTTAAAAAAAATTTGAAACAACTTCGAAAAGGTGTCAGACAAAAGTACAATTTAATCTTCAGTTTATAAATTAGTGTGATTGAAAATTGATATACTGAATAAGATATATTTAGAAAATACTTTATATTGGTAATTAATAATCTGCAAACTAATATCATACCATAACATCACATATTTTAGCTCTTGAACAAAGTAATATATGCCAAAAATACCTTATTATTGTATATACTATTGCAAAAAATATATTTATATACCATTCAAAACTGGATTAAAGTCGGGAACCCTAAGCATACTTAATACCTAAGTCGCGCATGTTAGGTGACCTATCCAGAAAGTCGCCAATTGTCTAGGGGACACCCTATTCCCGCTTTAACACAAAAATTTTATGTATTCAATAACAAATTATAAATGAGTTTCCATCTATAAATGTATAATTAATGAAATAGATAAAATATTAATGACCCTTTTATATATTAAATTTTTTTTTAGTTAAATTTAATCTATATTAAACATGAAACTGATATTCCACTTTAATATTTTTATACATAAAAAATAATCGAATATATGATTGGAAAGTGAACATTACTAATTTCATTTTTTTAATGAATAAAAACAATTTACATGAATAACCTTAGGTAGGTATGAATTAATTCATACCTTAAACAAATTACCTAATTCAATTTACAAGAATAAATACTTTTCAATAAAAAGGCACTAACTAGATATATATATGTAAATGAGAAATGAAATAGAAATGACAAGCAAACACAATATATGTACAACTTCATGAAAAAAATGATTTTACTAAACTCAAAATAACTATAAATGAAAGAAATACAAATCTTGCACGAGATAAACATAGTTTAGATTTAACTATACTAATTGTTTTTAAAATTAAATAAATATTTTTCTAGCTTTTATTTTTTGAAACAGTATCTTTAAATTCTCCAAACATGAAAGAATATGTTTAGATTTAATGCAAGAATATAATTTATTTCTCATCATAATGTACCATTTTGATAAGTAACTACTCTATCAATTCTGACTTATAAATTATGCAGTTACAATAGTATTTATAATAATATCATTGCAAAACTTTCAAAAAAATTTAAAATCAAAAAATACCTAAGCTATTCCCTTTAAAATAAAATAAAAATTTAATTGTAAAATTAATAATAGTGTAACGTACTGTGTTTCTCAAACTATCATACACAGAATTAATGTTGTAATTATAAATAATTTGAAAAATGATGAACTAAATGTTATATATGCACGATACATTAATAAAAGAAAACAATGGAACAGAATTATAGATAGTAGCTTCAATTGATATAGCATCACTTTTTTAAAATTGACTAGCTAATGAATTCACATATTTTGGGATAAAAACTAATTAAACTAAGCAAACAAATTGAAACAAAACACTTGTTTTAGAATTATTTTAATTGAATGAGCTTAATGAATTGCTTAAATGAAGAATTCAGAAGAAAATCAATTCGTTAACAAATCAACGAGTACAACTACACTACTAGAGTATATCTTGTAACATTTTGTTACTCTTAAATTAATATCGACTCTCAATAAGTAAAATTACAGAAAAGCAATGCATTATATGTTGGCTTACATTTTTATATGATTCGCTAGTATAAAAGAACATTGAACAAATAACAGTGTACAGAAGATTTTATTTCCAGAATGAATTCTCATTACTTGCAATATTTGAGACGGTGGTTTGGCTTAGAAGCAAACAAAGCATGTAAAACAAAAAGAAAATAATTTTTAGGTAAAAATGTGAGTTCTTTTTCTTTAAATATTAAGTTCATAATACTTGGATAAATTTAAATGTTTTTCCATTGAAAAAACACGAACACTAAACATGTTTTAAAAGTTAATCTCACAATGTAAACCTATTATTGCTAGAGTAACCTATTGGGCGTAGTTAAACCTACATTGGAAACATTATAATCGATCCGAATATGTTACTGAGAAGTTTAGGAATCACAGACATTAATAATTTGAAAAATCACACAAATAAACAACTCCTCGTTACTGTCTCCCGGAAGTTACCTTTTGTTTTTCCGGAAGCACGCGAAATAGCGATTTCCTTCTGAATCCCGGGCGCCATCAATATTTCTCAAACTGAAGTCTTATCCGAAAAGTAAACTGCTACAATAAAAACAAAATAAATTTGAGATTGATTCATAATTAATTTTTTGCCTTAAAATGAAGCAAAAAATTAAGAAAATAATAGAAATTGGTATATTGTACTCATAAATTATCTGAATGATAAATTTTTAGAAGTGTCTCTATATATTTTTATAACTGAATTTCTTTCTATGTGTTTTATAACATTATACGTTTAAAAAATAATTTTTAATTTCTTACAAAATATTAAATTTTTTTTCGTAATGTTGTTTTCTATATATGTGAAACTAAAAATTATTGCATTGTAAAATATTTGTTATCATCCTAGTCCTGTTAAGAAACTGCAACCGCTATAATTGAAAACCTATTTGTTTTTCTCTGTTTGTCGCTAAGTGATGCATAAAACATATCACAAATAATTTAAAATATTTGCTGAAAGAAGTTTAAATAATTTATTTCACTTGTTAAAATATTTCCTCGTGTTGCTATTTCATGTGACGTTTATAACCGATTAATCAAAAGTATAGAATATATCTTTAAAGTAAATTACAGACTCATAAGTTTGCGTTTTCCCAACTCTAAATATTTTCTAGGAATTATCTTTGAAATTATTTAATGATGAATTTTATTCCTTTTTATGTGATAGGTGAGTTTAAAAATTTCTTCTAAATCAATAGAATTATAATTATGAATTTTTCAATATAAAGTAATTTAGTTGCTCATAGCTTATTCGAATCTTTGTCTTTTAGTGATATTTATTCCTGCAATTGTAAGTGAGGAATATCTTCAATGTAAGCCTTGGATTAGTATTGAAGAGAAATTAAAACAAACAGTTCTGCAAGTAAATTGCACCCATACTACTACATGCACTGGAATGAGTTGTCATCTGGAGAAATATGTAAATAAATATTTTTAATTTTTGTTGTGGTTTTGAAGGGAATGCTCGAGTTTTATATTTTGAACAAAATCACCTTGATTGTATTTTTATTGCTTTTAAATAGTTCCTCTACACATACACATTTATATATGGGATATATATTGTAAACATATCTTTACAATATATATTGTATAAACTCTTCCATTTAAACTGAGAAATTAATTAAAAGATTGATAATCTGAGCACATGATATTTTCAACATGGATTTAATTTTTGCAGCAGGTCATTGTTTTAAATATACTATTAATTTTGGAAATAAGTTTTTTAAAATAAGAAATATTATCATAGAAGTTATATGGAAAGTTTTGCAAATAGATTAAGCCACACAAGATTTGCTTTTTTTACTGTTATTATTAAATTACTCAATTAAACAAGAATTAAAGTGAATGTTAAAATATCGAGAAATGGACAATAGTAAACTTTTCTGATATTAAAATTAAAGCAAAGGATAAATTATTAAATTGAATATTATATCAGCTACGTGTAATTAACACATTGACTGCCAGTCACTAGAGACTGGATTTATAGTTGATGCCTTGATATGGAAGTAGATTGTACTCAGATGTCATCAAACTTATAGGAAATATGATTAAAAGATTAATCAATGAAAAATAAAATATTAATTTCAAACCCATGATTATTTATAGCTAGTGTCTTATCATCAATCCATGTTAATATCAAAAGAAATACCCTACATGCAATGCCAAATAATTTGGAGAATGTTCAAACAGAAGTAAATTTTTCTACACCAGCGTGTGACTGGCTACTGAGGCATCACCCCACATCCCGCACCAGAACGAGATTGGCAAATTGGTGACGGAACAATATCCTATGCTGGTGTGTGATTGGCAGTCAATGTGTTAAGGTTAAAGCAAACAATAAATTATTAATTTGAATATATTTAAGCTAAATGTATTTAAAATTGAAGCAAAAAATTGAAAAGTGATCTGATATGCCAAAAATGATCAATCTAAAACAATAGCCCCTTTGGTGGCTAATTAGTAAATTCAGTATTGTCATTTGAACTAATAGGTATCTCAAAATATGTTCACAAATGAAGAGAAAAATGATTACTTTTTTAATTGAATATTATTTAGTATTTTTAACATTATCATTAAGCATGCAAACATATTTATTGTGAAAAGTATAAAGTATTTTTTTATATATTGATATTATTGAAAATTATTTTCTTCTGATTGTCTCTAAATGCTGTGATCAGTACATTTGGCTGATTTTTGTAAAATGAGGTAATTTGTGAAAATTATTTTCTGTGTCACAGATATTGATAGCAATGCAAATTATATTCAATTTATGACATAATTTTTAATATTTACTATTGTGAAAGGAAAAAGTTGACTATGGAATTTTCTTTGAATCAAACCGATGGTTGCATATATATATATATATATCATATTATTTACTTATGTTATATATTTATAGAACACCCACTTATTTTATGTAGCACAATATAGCATATGAAGAAAATCATATGGAGCAGTGTTACTGAAGTACAATATTTTACTTGGTTCTACTGCCTTATTTTTTGTTACAAAAACATGAATTGCTATCAATTGAAGTATTTTTCTATGCTGTGTTCTTTATTATTAGATTTATCAATCTTAATTAACATTAAACTTAACCATTATCCACCTATAATTGTGTAAAGTTTATCATTGATTAAAGTCTTCATCATCAGATCTTTAATATCCTGAAATATTTATTGAGGAAGTAGCTTAGTGTCATTAATTGTTAATAAGATCTAAGATGAAGTTTATAGTAAAAAATAAAGTATTTTTATTGCACTTTTTGGTTTTTTTTCAGTTTATCAATAAGTTATGATATGATATTGGAAGGTTTCTTTAATACTTAATAAAAATGTGAGCTGATTAAAATCCATTTTTATTTTATCAACTTTTTTTTTTATCTTTCACATACAGAAGATATTCTGTTTCTTAAGATTTATTTCCTCATAAAATATATTTGAAATTCTTTTTAAAAGAATTTCAAATATATTATCGAACCGAAAAAAAAGAATTTTAAGCATATTTACAGAAGTGATTTTTTTTAAATGTAGAGTTGTTTTTTGTTTTATTCCAATTTCACTTAAATTTTAATAATTACAATATTGAAGTAAAGACTGCTCTTAGAATGTATTCTGAGTCCATTGTACCAACCCTTTAAATTTGAACCCTATACAATCTATATTTTGATGTTGCATATTTTGTCCAGTTTGTGCTCAGAAGCTCAATACCTCACTTAACATACAGATATTTTGCATTACATTTTAGCTTCT